>JANHGC010005483.1:60315-88644 GCA_027560395.1 Boaedon fuliginosus | reverse complement strand
CTCTTTTTCTCACTTCCAGTGCATTCTTGTTTCCGACTGTTGTACCCGGCTAAATGGCAGGTTTCTGATGGCGTACCGCTGCTTTATCCCTCGGTGGCTACGGAGAAGGCTGTATAAGGGCAGGGGAGATGCGGCTCCCCTATACCCATCCCAGCACCTCTCCCTTGCTGTGCCCCACCCTTGCTGTGCTCCTTTAGGAGCCCATCATTGGGGAATCCTGGTTTGGAGCTGTGAGCGTCCAACCAGTCCCCCCGGGATCCTACCTGGAAGTCCTTTTACTTCACAATATTTAATACTTTATTCTAAGTGAGTCCACAAAATTCTGTTTATTCTCAAATATTGTTTAGAAACTCCTGGGAGATGCCATGCAGAGATTTAGGTGAAAGGTCATAATGAGGTGGACACTGCTTAATTTAGTGTCTTCTTTTCATCCATTTCACAATTATTTCAGGCATGTTGATAATCAAAAACACAGCAGTATGGCTGGAATGTGAATTCCATTCCTTTAAACTTCAGCCTCTCCTATTTAGTGTAATCAAAGATGCATAATTAAACATAACAATAGTTTCAATTAGTGACTCATCCCCTGTAATCATTGTCCAGTACGGGTTCAGAGGCCATGAATCATTTTTTTTAAATGATCTATTTTGAAATAATAACAATCCATTCTATTAACAACCATTTTCAGATCTTAAAATGATTATCACAATGTATACGGTAAAACACACTCTGTGTTAGTTACAGAACAGGGAACCAAGCATAAAATGTCCATTGGTTTTAGATGGCAAGATCTAACTACACGTGTTGCATAGTCTAACCTGGAGGAACCTCTCCCCTCCCATTCTATGCACTATTCTGCTTTGAACTTTAGGTCAGCATTTAGCCTCTGCCTTACTCTATTTATCTATGCTGACTTGAATGGGAATTGGAGAAAGGAAAGAGAGAAAAAAGCAGCTGCTTTTTAAAAAGCTCATTTAAAAGCAGGCGCAGTCTTCTGTAAAGATGATTCTGATTGTCTACAGCCTTTTTGAAGGGACAAGGTTAAATCCATTTGTATTCATAGTATAGAACGAGTTATTCATACAAAATGAACTTTTCCTTATTTATTTCTCATTTAAAAATGGACCAAAATGGTTAGTCAATTGCCAATCAATTGGGAATGCCATAGGATGTTTGACTCTTTCCTCTCTAAAGCTATTTCTCTTTCTCATCAGTATGTTAGAAAAGTTGTAAACTGTCACTATTTTATTTGTCCAGTTTTCCAACAAAATGCTGAAATGGAAATAATACCTCATCTTAAAGTTACGCAAAAAGTAACTTTATTCTAGAGCTGTTTGGTGGAATGGAATGCAATCCAATATGGTGTAATCCTCCAATACCAGATGTTCTTCTTTGACTTCATTCTTTTTTTTAAAAAGTTTTTTTTGTTTTGTTTTTTTAATAATGTAAAACATCTTTCACCGAAAGTGTGCATCCTCTGGTTTACATAATGTTATGCATCATCATAGTACAATGTCCATTACATTTCCCCCCATTTTTGTTTTTCCTTTACATTCAGATATTTGCATCTAAATTATTTCTAGTATATCTTAATCACTTCTTCATGTTCGGTATTAATATCAATAATATTAGGTCAAATAATTTACAGATTTGTCATGTGCTATACAGCTTAATTACTATCTTTTACCTACTACTATTCAATAGCAGCCGCGGCTATCTGCTGCGCAGCTGTTGTGTCAGAGTGCTTGCAGAACACCACAAAGATTTGTAAGTCAATCGCGCACAGTGCGCATTTGACTGGTGTTTGCCAAGCGCGCCACGAAGCGCATAACCAGAAAACCGGTAGGAACCCACCCCTGGTTAGTACATAATACATCAATCCATAGTTTAATTCTGAAATTCTTTTTCATGTCTAGCCTCTAACCAAAAGTAAAAAGCATCCCATACTTTATAATAATTCGATTCATCTTTGATAGCCAAGGTCAATTGGTTCACCTCTGCACAATCTAAAATTTTCTTTATAACTTCCTCCTCTGACGGGATTACCTGACTTTTCCAGTTTCGGGCAAATACAATTTGTGCAGCCATCAGCACATGAATAATTAAAAACGGGTCTTCCCTACTATACGAATCAGGCAACATTCCCAATAGGAATATTTCTGGCTTCCACTCCACATATTGCATTGTCATTTTCTCAAGCCAGGAGCGTCTCTTTAACCAATAGCCTTTGACCTCTGCACATGTTCTTTGACTTTTTTGTTTGTTAAGAGATGGACCATGTTAAGGAATGAACACTACTGAAGGTTTTTTTTTAAATCAACTTTTCCCATTTTAAAGATATCATTTATATAAAATCATTCCTATAATCTAAGGTTAAATCTGAAGTTAGAATAGGCTTAACCTATTCTTAACCTTATCACTGTACTATGAAAGACTAACATTAGAAAATAGCTTGGACTGATATAATGCTTAACTTTAAGGTAAAGTATCTTTCACTGCAAGTATTTATGGAATGGCCATTTACTAACCTTGTTAGAGCTTGGTCTGCCATTCAGACTAGTAGGTATCAGAACAGATCTAAGAACTATAATGAATATTCTTTGGGAGAAGGAGAAATCATCTGAATAAGCTTACCTTATTCAAAGTCTTCTGTGGCAGAATAGCTTCGTGCATAGGCTAAAAATCTCAAACCTTTTCTCCCAGAAGTTCTGGGCAAAGGCATAATGGGTTGCGTTGTCTGAGGAGGCTATCTGAAGGGTTGGTAATAGGTATGAAGTAGCGCTGTTGCTCCCAGCATGCCAACCAAGCTGTTCAAGCAGCACAGATATGGATATGAGGCAGGGTAAGCTGCCTATGAGGTGGTTGGGATAGATTGGATCCTGCAGCTGTTGCTCAGTCCCATGATCCATTCTAGGTATAAAACACACTAGGAACACTCTATCCTACCTCCTGTTTTAGGATAGAGGTTTTGAAGCTCCTGCTTTTACCATCTATCTCCCAGGGGACACCTTACCCGGCATCTCCCCCATTCAGGGTGTATGAGAAGGATAGACAGTGGTATCTTTCTGGTGATTAAAGATTAAAATGCAAATTTTAATCTTTAATCAATATAGAAGTACTTTCTATAGCATACTTTCTGTAGTGGAACCTCTTGGGTACATGGCTATCCTCTAGGATTCAATCTTTGCTTTGCTAATTTCACAAGATATAGACAAAACCAAACTTTACTTAAAAAAAAAAAGATAAAATGTAAAAATCCTTTTTAACATTATACATTAGTATGAAAAATTCACTGTTATAGAAGCTGCCCAAATCATGAGATTCCGCCTGTGCCAAGAAAAATCCAAAAGAAAATTAAAATTCTTAGGACAATTCACAAGATGGCATCTGTCTACCACAAATAAACAACTTCTGGCAAAATCTTAGAAGAGAATTAAAATTTTTCACAAGCTTGGCATATTTTGGTACAAGCCAATGTGAGGAAGCAACTGTAGCTCTTCAGTATAGCTCCAGTCAGGATGTTCCTCAGGAGCCAATGAATTAAATATAATCCACCTCCCTCCATTCAAACTTGACACAAGCAAACATGTACTACTTCATATTGTACAGATTACTACACACAAAATGTGTGATATGTGATAGATATGTAATTACCTGTATTTCTTATTCTTCCTCTTCCTCTTGTGGTAATATCATCATCTGCATCTTACCATTATTTTTCAACAAAGCACACTGGCATAAATATAACTGATACTCTTTTATGCTTACTATGACCCAATAAAATAGATATGGATGAGAAGGGGGCATTGTTCACAAACAATATGGAGTTCATGATTGCATGAGGTTTAATTAAATTGGATACCTACAACAGAAATACAGGATTGTCCCAAGAGTAAGTTTGTGGCTATAGATAGCAAAATTCATCTCATATTTTTCCTCATGAGCAGTGAGACATTTCAAAGTACATGGCGGGTTATTAGGTTCTGTATTTTTTGTTCAACAATTCAGAACTGAATTGTTATTTGTACAAGAATTTCCTGAAATGTTATTGAAATTATGGCTTTCACTGACTAGGAAAAGTGCTGCATCCTTCAGTATAGAAATACAAGGATCTTAAGGCAACTTGCCCCAAACTGGCCATAATTCTTATCATCCCCTGCACAGCAAATTTGCCTTGTCCATTCTGCTCAGGATGAAGCCTCTCCAACTGCCTAAGATTTTGCTAAGGCTGTTCTTGCTTGTTCCTTTTTCTTTCCTCTCCCACTCTGCAACTTAAGTAAGCTTTCAATACATGGATCTTTATTTCAATTCTTTCTTGTTTCAGTCAAGCGGTAAATAAGGCAGCATGGATACTCAGCTCTCACTGCAGCACAACACGCCAATGTTCCCAATCTGTTCTCCTAAGCCTCTGCCAGAGCCCCTTATTTAGATAATGCCTGTTGTTCCCTGCTGGATACATTCCAGCTCTTCATAGGGTCTTCTCTTTTCTCCCACAATGAAGTTTTACTCCTGGAATCCCATCTGCTTTCCTCTTTATCCCAAGAGTTACTAAAAAGCTGCCTGAGGGAACAATTGGGCACTTAAGAGTGGTCATCCTTCCTTAGGACAGGAATTCTCAAGTATGCGTTATGTATATTCAGCCTCTGTGATGTTTTCTGACTCTTTCCAATATGTAGACAGCAATGCATTAGGTAACTCATGTTTTAAGAATGTAAAACTAAATGTATTTCTCCACCTTTAAACTGAGTTTCTTTTCCTTGAAACCAGTCTGATCATTTAAAGTTTCATGTTCATGTTTTTTAGCATATTCTTAACAGCCAGTAACAGTCACTTCAGCTAATCCAGGTAGTCCTCAACTTATGGCCACAACTGAGCTCAAAATTTCCCTTGCTAAGAAAGACAGTGGTTAAGTGAGTTTTTCTCCATTTTACCACCTTTCTTGCCACCCTTGTTAAGTGAATCACTGCAATTGTGAAGTTAGTAACATGGTTGATAAGTGAATCTGGCTTTCCCACTGACTTTGTCCAAAGGTTGAAAAAGAGCACTTAGACTTAGCAGTAGCACTTAGACTTACATACT
Organism: Boaedon fuliginosus; assembly: GCA_027560395.1. Taxonomy (NCBI): domain Eukaryota; kingdom Metazoa; phylum Chordata; class Lepidosauria; order Squamata; family Lamprophiidae; genus Boaedon; species Boaedon fuliginosus. The sequence goes on along the minus strand of JANHGC010005483.1, from coordinate 83,565 downwards.
GTTTAACAGTGCTTTACAGCCCTCTCTAAGCAGTTTACAGAGTCAGCATCTTGCCCCCAACAATTTGGGGTCCTCATTTTACCCACCTCGGAAGGATGGAAGTCTGAGTCAACCTTGAGCCTGGTGGGATTTGAACTGCCAAACAGCAAGCAGCCGACAGTCAGCAGAAGTAGCCTGGAGTACTGCACTCTAACCACTGCGCCACCAAGGCGCAGATGATCACATAACCCTGGGTCATGGCAATTGTAATAAATACATGTCAGTTGCCAATTCTGATCACGTGCCTATGGGGATGCTGCAATTTAAGTGTGAAAATTGGTCATAAGTCGCTTTTTGATCACTAAACAAATGGTTGTAAGTCAAGGACCACCTGCATTATTGATCATCCATAGATTTTCATTATCTGGGTAGAAGGATTCAATTATCTGGTTGCAAGGGTTAAATCTTCCCATCCTAATAATCATCCAAGGACACACAGATTTAATTTTTGATCCAATAAAGTCAAACTGTTTTGTAATGTTTGGGGTGGATCCAAGCTATTGGAAACATTATCTATGTAGAGTTTAAATAAAACTCTTAAATAATAAATCAGCTGAAAGTCATTTAATGCAAAAAGTAAAAATATCCTTAACTGCTTGATATTAAAATCAGTAGCTGACCAATTTAGTCATCTCTGAAAACTCTGGTATGAAAGCACTTGGAGGAGTGATCCAGGTCTGTGCCTTATTCTTTTGTTAGAATGTATTTAGGCAGGTTCACTTCCAAGGGGGTAGAAAGAGAGGGATTTGTGCTACTGCTTTATAAAATCTTTGCTGTTTGTGCAGCTATATTTTAGTACTTATTAGTCCAGAGACCAGTTGTAGGTCCTCTTCAATTTTAATTCTCCTTTCATTTGCCCCACTTTCTTCCCACAAATAATAATTTTAAAAATCCTTTTTTTCTTTCTGCTACTTGTCTATTCTGTACTTAATGAGTCTTCTTCACTGCATGATTGGTTGTGATGTAATGTGCTTGCTTTTAAACTACTACGTATCAATACAGAGTATTTCTTTATATCATTCTGTAGTTTATACACAAATGTAATAACCCAATTCTTCTCAGATTTTTTAAAATTGCATAAGCAGCATATTAGTTCTAAAATAGGCTAAGAGCCATGCCAACAGTCTGCCAGGCAAGAAAAATGAAGTGGTAAGAAAAGGATGCACTTTAATCTTTAGTTAAGATATCCTTTTAAAAGCTTTCAGTTTTAAGCTGAAAGAGAATACGTCTGAATTGGTGTAGATCTATTAGACTCTTGTTGTTGAAGAATCTGTAGGGTGCTGTGCTATACTTCTTCATCCCATTTGCCTTAGATCACAGGGGTGTCAAACTGGCAGTCCGTGGACCATGTACGTTACACACAGGCCACGCCAACCCCAGCTCCGCAAAGGGACAAAAACACTGTGAAATGTCAAATGATGGCAACGTGATGCCGGTGAGTTTGACACCCTTGACTTAGGAGACGCATAGGAAACCTTTTCAAAAATATTGTGGTTAATATTCTTGAAGATATGTCGCTGAAACTTTGCTGGATTACTTTTCCTGCTATTGTCATCTTACTCGGTCAAAAATATTAAATAACTGCAGCCATTCTGATACCTCCATTATAATCCACAACTAAATCTGTAATTTAGTTGAATTCTGTATGGATTCCAACTGAATCATGTTGACCCCAAATTTCAGACCATATTAAAATTGAATCATATGCCTTCAAATCCTAAAGCATCTAGTTTGCATTTCTCAACTAAATACTATAACTACGCTTCCAACAGATAACAGTATAGATATCGTATCAGAGTACATCATGAAAATCCTGCTTTATTTTTATTCATTTCTAGAAGTTGATTGAAGTATGGTTTTCAGTAACAACTTACTTTACTGCCATTCTGCCCAAATACTAAAATTTTGATTTTTACAGAGATAATCCTGCAAAATTTTATAGAGATAACTTTGCAGAAGCCCACTACCAGGTGCCTGGGAAAGGATGCTCTTCCTTTTTAGTGACGCTATTCTCTTTATCAGACAGCGTTAGTGTTTCAATGAGGTGTGGTTAGAATGGAGGCTTGATGATTGGCAAGCCCGAGTTTGAGATCCAGGTACTGAATGGGAAGATGAGTTCCCATTACTCGCTCCTGCCCACCTAGCAATTCCAAAGCATGTAAACATGCAAGTAAATAAATTCTGGTGGGAACCTGTGTGGGCGTGAGAGAGGGAGCCCCCACTGGGCATCTCCCAAGCAACAGTGACATTACTGGCTAATATCTCTTGACCTGGAAGTGATTTGGTGGCTGCTCTTGGGTTCCATCAGCTGCCGGACATCTAGTGTCTTGGACACAGTAGCTTTCTGTACAGCACCATATGCTAAATAAATAAATAAAATATTTCAGTAATTTTAATTTGTTGTGCATGCATCCAAGTGTATGCACCATTTTGATGGCTTATGGGAAAAATATGATAAAGAAATCATACTAAATAGAAGCAACGCTGAAAGCTTTAAGTACTATTCAGATATGATAAAACAGCATTATACTCTAAAGGGTGTATTTCTTTCAGTGTTGTTAACTTGTTTGGGAGAACAGACAGCAATAACTGATCTGGAACAGTAAGGAATTAATACGGTGCAATGATTTTAATAGTGTGAGTTTGAACAAGCATTAATTTTCCAAGGTTTATGAAAATAATTTAGTGGAGATATAGAAAATATCTATTTATACAGTTTGTAAGGGTTAATACTGACTGGATGGCACATAAAAGTCAACAATATATATCATATGTAATATGAGGACAAAAATGAAAACTGAGAGGTAAATATGCATTTAGATCACCTAAGTATATAAATCACCCTTCTTCAGTCTGGTACCATCCAGTTATGTTCCAAATGCAACTCCAAATGTGTTGGGACCACAACTCTTATAATTCTTAGCCAGCAAAGCTAATTTTCCAATAAAAGAGAGTAATAATTCCACTTTATATTCTGTTGTTCAGATAACATACTGAATACTTATTTGTAAAAAAATGTGTTCACTGCCCAGTCCAAAAACATCAAGCAATTAACATTGACAATATAAGTATCAAATAAAAACAGCAATGGAGTTACAAAAATATATAATATCATAAAGGTAGTCCACATTCACCCTCAGCACCAGTATTCTGTCTTATTTTGGAAATGCCATTTGAAGAAGGACCCAGACAAATTGAATCTATGTTAGAAAAGGGCAATAAGGATAATCAAGGGATTAATTTATTTTGTGGACCAAATCAGAGAGTACTATAAATAGCTTGTGTATGGAAAAACTAGAGAAGACAGGAATTTTCGCAGGAGCTACTTTTTTTCCTGGAGTCTTCTTGGATGGAGTTTTTCAAACTAGAATTTTATGGTTCTGTAAGAGCCTAAGAGCTAAAAGTTCACTTGAATGTAGTCAAATTTTTTATTACTAAAGTTTTGCTTCGTGCATTCTGGGATTTTTTTTTTTTAGCTAACAGGTTCTGCAGGCTGAAAACCCTGAACTAGGTCACCATCAAGGCTCTAGACGAAAGTCAGCTAACTCATCTAGTAAGTACTTTGTACACAGATGGAGAGTTAATTCATTGTCAAACAAATGTTGGAGTTTTGAGAATTTAAATCCAACCAGCTTTGGGTTAGATCAAAGGCTCATTTCTAGTTATGGAATTTGCACATTAATCCTTTCCCAGATAACTAACCTTGTTAAACAGTCTTTTTTGCATTTCCCACAAACAATCCCAAAATTTAATTCTTGCATAAGGTGAAGATTGTTTTAATTAAAATAAATACAGATAGTCCTCTGTTAACAACATAATTGGGATCATAATTTCAATCTCTAAGCAAAGTCATAAAGTGAGACATCACATGACCACATCTCTTAGCGAAAGCTATCCTGGCAATCTCAGTTCCCATCGTTAAGCAAGGTTCACAGTGGTTAAAATGCATTATTGCAAGCAAAACTCTGCCCACAGCCTGCAGTTTGATCGTGATGGGTTCAAGGTCAACTGATCCAGATAGACCAGCCAGAGAGTGCTGTAAAGTATTATGGGGCAGCATGTAACTCTAAGTGCTATTGCTATTCAGAGTTTGTAAAGTGACAACCACTTTGCCGCTTCCTGCCAGCTTCCAACAATCAAAGTCAGCGAGGAAGCTGGCACAAAATTGCAAGCCTCAGGCAGCTTGAAAAGAGGCTGGCAGATAAATGGCTGCTGCCATGTGGGAATGGGGGTTAGAGTGCATGGGTGTCCGGAGAGGCCCAAGCACAGCAGCCAGAGTAGGGCGCATGAGGGACCATTGCAGTGTTGCATGAGCGCAGCAAGGCTTGGGATGGGAAGAAGATGGGAAGGTTTTTTTCCTTGAATGAGCCTTACCAAAATGACTTACAACTTTCACTGCAGTCATCCTCATAGATTTTCCTTGTGAGAAGCTGGCCGGGAAGGCTGCCATTGGTGATCATGTGGCATTGCAACTGTCCTAAATGTGAGTGTGAGCCGGTTGCCAAGTGCCCAGGTCATGATCAAGTAACTGCAAAGTAGCTGGGATGATCAGAACTTCAAGGACCAGTTGTAATTACCAATCCTTCCGTTCAGTCAATCACAAGTTTGAACAGTTGTTGAACAAATAGTTAACCGAAGACTTCCTGTAAATGGAAAGGTGGTGCAGAGAACCGCCGTTGTCTTCGGCCTTCAGCTGCGCCTGAGGGCGGGAAGCGAAGAGCCTCCGAAGGGCTTCCTTGGGCTCCTCCCGCTGCCGCACCACTTTCCCTCTGGAGCAGCCACCACGTGCGCCTCTGCGGCGGTAAAGCGGCCTTGGCGGAGCCTTGCCCCGACTTTCTCAATGCGCCCTCCCTTGCTAATTCCGGGCTCCGTGGCTCCAGGGCGGTCGGTGGTCTCCGCCTTGCAGACACCTGCAGCTTTCTTTTCTGGCGTGCGGCATTCAGCTCATTCCTTTCGCCCGCCCCGCTCCCCCCCCCAGTCTCTCTGGCGCAACTCGCTTGCTTGCCTCCTTTCTCTTTGCCCCTTTCATTAAACAAATACAGCTGATCCGGCCCCGGCCCCTCCGCACGTGCCAGATGAATAAATCGCACGCCTCGGCCGCAGTCGCCTTTCTGCCCCGCTGCTGTGTTTGCTTATTCTCCCTGCAGCTGTGGGGTTGCTAGAGAGAGAAAAATGACCCATAGGCTGACTTGCTTAGGATTGCTAGTTGTGCAATCCCCTCAGCCCCTTTGAAAGCCCCGGTTGTAAGCCCTGGCTGCTTGGCTTTTTCATGCATTGTGCCCTCCCTTGGCTTTTTGTTGCTAAGTGCGAACACAAACACACGCAAGCCCGGCAAATGGGGGGGTGGGGGGTGAGGACGGTGCAGCAGCCCCTTTGCAATCTATTGCCCTGTCCAAAGCCTACGGGTTAAAACAAACATCAACAGTGCGTCAAATAGTTTGCCCGTAAGACTCTTTTGTTATGAAGATAAGCTTGTTATCTCTTTCATTCAGATTTTAATCTGACAGGTCATTTGCATACTGCCAGCTGACTTCAGGGTGTGTGTTAGATCCACTTTGCATTTAAATCCTCTGTCAGTCAGCAAAATTAAAGAGAGAGAGAGGGAGAGTAAAAGCCTTTCTTTCAGTTCCATTACTTTTTGTCTGAGTGTAATCGTCTAAAAGGAAGCGCTTTCTTCCAATCTCTTGAACATCTTTGTTTATTTTCAGCGCAAACCCAAAATAGAGATAACTGGTTAGATTTATATTTGAAATGGCTGCAGAGTAAGTATTCTGCAAATCGTAATGAGACTCCGTGTTCCACTTGTAGGGGGAAAAAACATAACAAACATTTAGAGCAAAGAAATAAAGTGTGCCCATATCTTAGTGAAACTGTGAACAGTAAAGGCTATCAAATTTGGGGGCAGGCATCTGAAGCTCCCAGAGATGATAGCTTAAATTCTCTTGACTTTTCATCTTTCAAGATCCCAAATAAGCTGCTTGAAATGATAGGCTAACTTCACATTTACTAAAGCTGATAGGTGCTGAGTTGAAATTCTCTTCTGGACTGCTGCATCTTTGCAGACCTTGTAATCATCTCGGCTCTGGCTTGTGCATCAAGAGTCCTTCCAGACAGAAATTAATCTTCCAGCAATTCCCTGAAAACAATCTTGTGCATCACATTAGAGTCCAGAATGTTCAAAATTGCACAAATCTACAAAAACATTACACATATGTCATTACCCTCATGTATTTATATGACGATACATGCTGTTTTGTAATAGTGCTGATGTTTATATTCCTTATAGCTGAAACCTAATTTCTATACAACACATTTGTTTTTGTAAGATTTTTCTGGCAGTCTCATACACCTTTATGTTAACAGCACAATAAACTTATAAGCATTCTAGAACATCTCTTTCTTTCTGTCTATGTGTATGTACAGTATATAATGTGTATGTGTATTGTATATGTGTATGTGTACACACACACACATTTACACACATGCATATACAACATATCTGTTGTAAGTTGCGAAGTTGTGTCTGACCTATCGCAACCCCATGGACAATGTTCCTCCAGGCCTTCCTGTCCTCTACCATCCCATTTAAGTGTGCACCAACTGCGTCAGTGACTCCATCCAGCCACCTCATTCTCTGTAGTCCCCTTCTTCTTTCGCCCTCTATCGCTCCCAGCATTAGGCTCTTCTTCAGTGAGCCCTTCCTTCTTATGATGTGGTCAAAGTATTTGAGTTTCATCTTCAGAATCTGGCCTTCTAAAGAGCAATCAGGATTGATCTCCTCTAGGACTGACTGGTTTGATTGCCTTGCAGTCCAAGGGACTTGCAAGAGTCTTCTCCAGCACCATAGTTCCAAGCCCTCAAATATATGTTTGTAAATATATGTTTGTATAACACACACACACACACACACATTCACACTCATATACATATTCCAGGGGCTGTCAATGGGTTAGCACCCCCTGGACTTGCAAGCAGCTAAGAATAAGGTTACCAAATTTTTGCAACCATTGGCTAAGCATGGTTGTCAAATTTAGACTCCTGGGCATTATTAACATGAAGAAAATAATTTTATTCCTGGGTGGAGGTATCACGCTATTTGAAAACTCAGTTATTATTTTTTTTGGTGACCTTCCCTAGTTTTGAAAAGACTAGATGAGATGTAGATTATATTGGTCCTTTATTGTGTTCGGTCTTGGACCGTACATAAAATTTTGATTTAAGTTGTTGATCGCTGTTAACTCAAATTTTACAGGAAAACATTGACAGTACTAAGATGAGTGCCGTAGCAAAATTCTAAAGACTGACTACTGTGCAACAGGCACACTATTCAGACTCACTTTTTTTAAATAACTCACTTCTGATTCAACATAGTAGTAAGCTGATGAAAGAGAAATAGCAACCAGTTTTTGACTTGTTAATAAGAAGAGGAAAATGTTTAGTCTTATCTTGCCTCATCTGGATATGTTCCTATGCTGCTTTTTGGCATGTCGTATCCATTCCCTCTGCCTAGAGCAAAGCGCAGGGCGCACCTGTCAGAGCTCCACAGAACATTTTTATGGCAGATTTAAATGGCAGATATGATGAAGTCTGGAACAGCTATCCATTCCCACCAAAAGAAAGAAGGCTGACCAGTGACTGAAACTTGCATAAAACTATGGTTACAGGTCTAAACAATAATGAGCAATTACAGACATTGTCAAAATGTTTTGCTTTTTGGTTAAAAGATCAAAAACTGTATTGCCGTTCTCCGTTTTATATGCCAGCCTGTTTGCTGAATCGCCTTCCCTTAGTTGAAACTTCTGAGAAAAGAATTGTAGGTGAGGCAGTTTCCTACAGCCTTTCTCAGTATGAATACTTACGTAAGTGAAGGTTGCTTATTTGTTTATTTAAAACTTTTATATCTTACAATAAACTCTGGGCAGCTCCCAATCAAAAATTTAAAAACAACATAAAGGCCATATTAAAATTATAAGCCCAAAGCACATTTAAAACAAAAACCTGGCACCAAGTCAAACCCAGCGCTTGAGGGTGGGTGGGAAGCTAAGTTTGGTGCTTTCGGGAAGGCCAGGAGGGTGGAGGCCTGCCAACTTCAGGGGTAAGGGTGTCCCATAGGGCTGGGGCTGCCATGAGAAAGGTTCAGTCTTACCAGAAGAGTTTCAACGCTGTTCCACTCGTTTTGGAAGTATTTAAGATGGAGTGTCTGCAGAGGTATGTGTCAAAATCTGCAAGATGGTGGACGTGTAACGGAGATAAAAACCTGCCCACCACCCCGAGGATTTCAACACCGGTTGTATGACTCCTTGTGGTTTCAAACTCACAGCACTCCTGGTTTGAGCTCATATTTCGAGCTAGAGGGAGAACTTGCATGGTCTCAGACCATTTTCCAAAATGTTCTGAACATTATCAGAACATTTCCAGCAAAGTCAGAACAATTGATTTAAACTTGAAAGGGAGCAATGGGGGAAACAAACATTGCAGCTGATGAGATTTTGAGGGGAAAAGACCATTCTAATCCATCAAATGCTTCAAAGGCACTCAGAGAAAACAAAGACAGTGACATTTTTGTGGGAGTTTGTAGGGTGATGGTGACAAATTTTTGTTTTACCTATTTGATATAAATCTGCCTCACTGCATCGAATGTATGTGGAAATGAAAGTCAGAAATCTGCTTGCCAGAGACGCTGTTTTGAGTTCGGCATTTTGATTAAAAAACGAGAATAAGTCCAGATATTTAAAGTGTTCCCATCTTGGGTCCCAGGTCTAGTCATGCTTATTCCCAGTTCTCCCCAAATGTCATTTAAAAGGATTTTCAGATGGGGAATTGATCCTTCACTGAACAATTTATAGAATTCCCCAGCAAAACCATCCGTGCCAGGAGATTTTCCATGCTTTACTTTGGTAATAGCTGCTTTTATTTCAGTTCCAGAAATTGGTTGGTTTAAGCACTCCCAGCGGTCATGCTTAGAAGATTTTATTTCAGGACTGTTTAAAAAGGAATCAGTGGAGTGCAAGTCAGGAGTGCTAGCTGTGTATGAATTCTCACAGAGTTTGGCAAAAGCTCAGTTTATTTTCTTTTGTGGAACAGGGGACCTTTCCATTTCCGTCTTTTATATATACAGAATAGATTTTTCTGGCTCATTTTCCCCCGTCTTCTTTTCTTCACTGCCCTTGTTAATAGTCTGGAGGGTTTGTTGCCAAATTTCTAGCAGTTTCTATTTAGGTAAACTAATGCTGTGTGTATTTTATTTATCTCATTCCTAGTTCTTTCTGTTTTCTTATTAAGGACCTATATGTTTTGTTATTACTTGTGGGATTTGCTGTTTTGCTTTTGTGTATATGTGTATTTTAAGCTCTGCATTTCCTTGAACTTATTTTGGCTCAGCTGTTGCTTTCTTTTGTTGTTGCAGTTATTAGTCCCAAAGATGCTATTTTGAAGAGGCAAGTGGACTTTCTGCCTCTTGAAAAAAACATGTTTGGGACAACCATGACCTGGATGACTGAGAATCTCCACAGACACAATTATTAGCTTTCTGAATACCAAGTTTCTATACTATGATTCTCATAGTGTCTTGTGTACTAAAGCTTATCCATATTCATCAATGCTCCTGTTTTTCAAAGTTTAAATAAAACTTTAAAATGTGTGTACCTCAACTTTCAAAATTCCCCACCTGCATGCTAGCTGGGGAATGGTGGAAGCTGAAGTCCATACATCTTAAAATTGCCAAATCTGAAAAAAAAACCTGATATAGACTTACATGGGGATTTATTTATTTATTTGTTTTATTTATTTATTTATTTATTTATTTATTTATTTATTTATTTATTTATTTATTGGTTTGTTTCATATGACATAGCAGAATACAGCATTAATGCCTCAGAAAAGAGCTGTTGTTTTTATATTCATGCTGCTGCTTCTTGCTTGTGAGGTTCAGCAACTGAAATGTGTAGAATATTTAGCCATGACAAAGTCACATTGCCTGGTCCAACTGGCAAGGAGGCTAGTCTACATTGCACCCCTATAAGGCGGTTATTTTACTGGGTGCCTATTTTCTGCTACTACCAATAGAAAGTTGCATTTTTCCTAGGCAGATGAGATTTTGCTAATAATTGATCTGCTAATTCTTGTGGAGTTTAGGAAGAAAGCTGCAACTGGCAAATCTAAGAGTTCTTTTCAAAAGCCCCAGAGCATATCTGGAGAGAAGGGAAGAGTGATTAAATATCTACTTTCTCTCATCAGAAAATGATACCCATGTGGATTACGATCAGCCTGAGTCAATTCACTGCAAGATAAAGGTCTATTTACAAAAAAATTAGGGACCATAATACACCACATTGATCCAGTATAGTTAGCGGAGAGATGTTTTCAACTGCTTGCCTTTAGAAGTTGTGGGAGCTTCATCACTGAAAGCTTTCAAGAAGAGACTGGACCACCATCTCCAGATATCAATTACATATCAGTTGATATCCCCAATTTGGATTCCCTCAGTTTGGAATGGTTTAGACCACCAGATCTGTTCAGGATGCACACATGTAGCATGCCCCAAAGCTAAAAATGTCTTTCCTTAGTGTAACAACTTTGAGATAGTTGTATGGTCTCTGGAAAAGATGTGGCTGCTTTAAAGAGCCGCAGACAGTTAATATGTGTAGAGGGAATAGGATTTGGCCTTGGAGGACAGAGGAAGAGCTAGGCAATAGTCAATTAAGTAAAGCTTAAGGGTCAAGAAGACAACTTGAGAAAACATCTCAGACAAGTCCCTCCCTAATTTACACAAAGATAAAATAAGGGAGAGGAAACACATTCAGTCTTTCAAATTTCTGTTACTATACTTAGAATAAAAGTAGCCCTGACCTATGTGGCATTAATTTCTTATTCAGGTCCACTTTGTTGGGCTGACACTATGTGAACAGCCAAGGAGCCCCTTTTAGCGTTCATACTGCTGAACGGCCCTATATTAGATATGTGGACCAATTCTGAGTCTTCATAATGGCCATTACAGGCTGGAGAATTCTGATTGTGGAGCATGCCCAGTTTAGGGAAAATTAAAATGGATCAAGTTCATGAATTCTGGGGAAGAGAGGCGGGATATAAATCTAATAAATAAATAAATAAATAAATTCATTGGGAAGCCTTCTCCAATCATGAATATGCTGCAAGTGTAACTAAGAATCATCAAATCATGGGGTTGGAATGACCTTAGAAATAATCTAGGCTAACTTTCTGTCTGGTGCAGCATCAAATTCCTCACTGGCCTGGGATTCTGGGTGATGCTCTTTCAATAGATCTGGAAAGCAATGCATTGTAAACTCTACTTTACCAAGAGTTATTGAAGTGTTATGCTTTGCTCAGAATAAGATGAAATATTTCAAATCAATCTTATTCCCTCCTCATTGGCATCTGTACCTTAAATCTGTCCAACATTTGCCTTGAAAGTTCTTTGGTGCTCACTTGCTGAGATTGTATGATTTGCATAATCAATTAAGTTTAGTGAGAAAACAGAGAATCACACTGACCCTGTGCCCTTACGGAACTTAGCTTTGCAATGGCTTCAACTGCACTCTAGGTAAGGTAGAAAAAGATGAACTCACCTATCCAACACTGCTGGCATTCAGACACCTGGCTAAGTAGCTAGTTTTCAGATTAATGCAGAATCCTTTTGTGACGGTTGCTATAGAATCCTGAGGAAGAATTCATGAGGCTGAGTAAGATCAGGTTTACCCTTAAATTCCAGCTCTAATTGTCTATTGGCCGTCCTGCCTATCCATCCACCTACTTCCCCTATAAAGATTAAAGTAAAACTGATAAGTAAAAAACAATCATAATTTCAAATAATATAAAAGAAAGTAGCTGTAGCAGAATAATAAAGAGGGGTGGAAAACTATATATAATTGATACATAATCTCAGGGGAAAAAAAACAAATTCCATGTTAAAACTAGGAGGAAATCCAGAACTGGGATACATTGTGGCTGTATTCACACAACGTGCTAAACCTGGTTACTAAATTGATTTGCTAGGTTCATATAATACGTTGAATGGGTTGGATTCACAAACCACAAGAAAGGACTGGAATGGAAGGAAGGTTAAGACTCGAGAATAGCACATTGTGCAAAAGCATCAATTAGGTCTTCATCTTCATAGCCTATTTCCTTTGCTTCTGTGTCACTTCAAGCATTGTTAATTTTTTAAAAAAATACTAGGGCATTTAGTATCAGTTGCATGTGATCTTCATTTTGTGTTGTTCAAGGTGAGATCAACAAATGGGCTGACATTTCAGAGCTTGATGACACTGTAAAAAGTTTCCATTGTCAAATTGACAGAGACACCCGGGATGGCTACTCTATAGCTGCTTCATTTTTAAAGCTTTTCTGCAAAAAGATACCTAAAAAAATACTTCTGTTGAAAGATCCGTGCAATTTATAGTCTGCGATTTATAGTCTGCGATCTGCAATTTTCCTTCTAATAACATTGAAAACATTTGATTGGTCATTCCTGGATAAAGGCGAGGTGAGGTCATGCCTCATCTATGTGAACCTACCTTACCACCACATCCTGTGACTAGATGAATCAAGCTGGAATGGATAATTAAGAAAGTGGTTTCTTTTTCTTTCTTTTTCAGAACGCTAGTAAAATAACATTCCCCAAGCATCTTGTTTGTGCTTTCTGCTGGGAGGAGGGGTGATGATGCTCTTGTACCATCTACTGTATTGATAGAATCCAGCTCACTCACTTCCTAGTTCCTGGTTTTATCCTTAGCACAATGCAGTGGGTTGCAAAGGAGCTGAAGTACAGAGTTCCTGGCATGCCAGCATCAGCAACTGAGTGGAAGAAGGAATGTCACTGGGGAAACGCAACAAAAGAAGTTTGTTTACATCTTTAAAGACACAGAAGGGAAATGTTTCAGTGTGAACTAGGGCTAGGTAACAGGGCTATTAGCAGAGCATAGGTTGCCTGGTTCCCTCCAAGTAAACAGGCCTGGTCCTCGGTTTCTGGGTGTTTGTAGCTGGCCAGAACAAACCAGAGCAATTATCACCAGGGCTTTTAAAAAGTTTGTGGCTGGGGGAAAAAAGTCATTGTCTGGAAATGCTCTAAGAAATCTCTTGATTGTGTGCTTCTTTGAGGTTCAAAGGTTCATATATCAGTGAATATTTTGGATGCATAGTTCTGCCTGCCTCTTTTTCTGCAGTTCCTTGAACAGATCTGCAGTTCGTATGGTATTTCTCTTCTCCATGTCCTGGAAAATTATTTTATTTTGAAACCTCTCGGGCTATATTTGATCATTGTTTCTGGCTGAATTCACTATCTCAGCCATATCTGAAGCATCATGGTGACTTCATTTCACTTGTTTTCCTTTGGGAATACAACTAGCCCACTGTCTTTTTCAGCTTCGCCAATGTTATTAAATCCCTCAATATTTGATCAGCCTTCGGAGATGTTATGTGATTCAGTGTTATAGCTGAACTTTCTTCACCCAAGTGAAAAAAGTGTCTTGGTAGAAAATATCTCTGATTCTGTTTGGGCTGTAGAACAGTGCTTTCATAATAAAGAGTTGCTCCTTGTTTGTTCTTACCATTGTTTTTTAAAGGACTGGTCTATCAGAGAACTGTCATTGCCTGTTGGCAGGCTATATCCCAACAGAGGAGGTTTTTCTTAGCAACAGAGGTAAGATTTAATGTTTATTCAAGAGAGGTTAAGCAGAGGACTGGGGTTAAATATGAAAGGGCATGTATCCATTTTCTCCCTTGTCCCTTAAGACTGTCAGCACTTAGCAATGTTGAGGATAAGGACAACAAATGAATGAAAGAATGAATGAACACTGACAGCCTTGCAAAATGTACTGGTTTGAGGCCAGGTCTCACTTTGTTCAGCCAAGAGAAAAACCTTAGTTGGAGTCTGCAGCCAAAAGGCTGTGGCCTTGTTTATTGGATACATATGCACACTTGTTATCTAGTGCTTATACATTTTCTCTATCATATTAGGCAGAACAAGACATCTCATCAAACAGCTGATTTGGGATGTCATGAACCACAGCAAATCACTAGTTATTAAAACTGCAAAACTTAGAAGGAAGTTCGTCACAATATGTAAATGCATGTAGGAATTACCTCTTCATAAGTCCTTAAAGCAGCCCTGTGATCTGCAGAGGTCGTGCAGTTGCTTCAGAAACTGCTCCCAGCTGCCTTTACGAGATATGCATGCACAGGGACTTCACCCCTGATTTGCTTCAGTGAAGATTGCTGGAGCAGCTTCTGCAGTGGCCACCCAAGCTTTGTAAATGGTTTCACTGTTCAAAAAGAAGTGCTTCATACCACAGTCTTACATGGTGTGAAGCACCTCTTTCAAAGGCTTTGCACAGCCATACTACTTGTATAATTACGGTATTGATGTTTTACCCAGGAAGAATAGAGGTGCTTTAAAGCTTTTCTACCTTAAGTAGATAGAACATGGATGGCCTAGGTTGGTCTTAGCTTGGCAGGAGGGAGAACAAATGTTTTGACCTGGTCTTGAGGCTGGCTCTTCAAAACAGTAATCGCATTGCCTACTGGTACTTGCTGCCCTAGCTTCAAGTTATTTCTATATTTCCCATCAAGAAATTTAAGCCAGATCCACACTCACAACATTTTCTGTGGCACCTACCATAAAATCAGGATTCTTTTCATTCTTTATTTTATTTCTCCCTCTCTCCAGTCCTTTTGCAGCTATGTTCCCTCAGTTTCCTCCCCACATACTTGTATTTGACACTTTTTATTAACAAAGGAAATTGCCTTAGAATTGATACTGATTTACTGTTCTGGGTGTATAATGGTTGTTTCAATTGTTATCAAAAACAGTGATGGTGGAATGGGTTCCAGGGTTTTCAGACTGAACAAGACGGATTGGATTAAATTGAAAGAGGAAAGTGAGAGATTGTAGTTCACATGCAATTTACAGGGAAACAATCAAATGTGTAACTTGGAGCAACAAAATGTGTCAGCCAGAAACCACAACATCTTTGAGAAATCATTTACTCATGTGAATCCCTTTCTGTGCTTGATGCCTTTCCAGCAAATATGCTGTAGTTGACAGAACATGAAGGAATGTTTTATAGCAGTGGGATCATTTTTTTATGTTCACGCTAACATCTGTTCCAGGGAGCACCTCATTAATGATACGATGGACTTATTTTGTAAAGATTTGAGAAGTTTTAGCCATCGGCACCAAGCTGATGATATATTCAGCGTTCTGCCTGAGCTTTAGGAAGAGGGAGACGGTAGGAAATGTGAGGCAAAGAATAATTCTGTCTTGGCCATGGTTTTGCCTGCCTACAGCTCAAGAGGAATGGTGGTGAGGAAAGATGCCTCCAGCAAAAAGAAAACAAAAGTCATTTTTGAATATATTCAACTGATGTGATTTATAATTCCCTAAAGAAAGGCATGCTTGCACTCTTCAGTTCATATATTCCTAAAGATGCACAGCTGCATAAGCGATGATTGAATCCCTCTGTGAGTATATATTGGGGGGTAACCACATTTACAAACGTTCATGGAAGCTGCATCAGCAGAAGTGACGATAGGTATTACACATCAGGGTAGGTCTCTATTGGTTGTGTTGCTTTCGGGGTTGATTTGCACTGCTCAAGCCATTACATTTTTACATGGAATGAAGTCTCAGTGGCTTCATTCAGACATAATAATAATAATACATAATAATAATAATAAACCACTCACTTTATGTTCTATGTTTTTGGAACACTTTGTATTCATTAATTTGGAACTTGCAGCTGCAGTATATATGCCAGAATATATACCAAGGTATATTCATATTGAGGAATATACAGTAACCAAAACTCTTGACCATTGCTACACTGAGAGACAGATTGGTAGAAGAAATCAAACCACTGAGCAAATATTTTGGTCACACCAACTCATTGCTAGTTTATCGTAACTAGGCAAGTAGAGACAATTACGAACTAAACTCTTGATGTATTTGCTATCCTTTTTTAATAGTTCTAAGTTAAAAAATATAACCCCCTGATGCTATGCTTCGCACACACCTAGACGCTTCAAGGACGTATCAACTTTATTGTGATATGAATAGCACCAATGCTAGTGTTTTCAAGATTCCTTATAAATTTATTTAAATATTTAAATAAACTTGTCAAAGAGAGAAAAGGGGAAAAGAGCGAGAATGATTCCTGCAGCCTTAAGAAGATTGACTTGAGATGGAATCCAAAATTTCTGATTTGGGGCTTTGTGGAACAATTAAGGAAGAATCAGGAGAACATTAGCCACTACAATTGCAGAATGCCTTTCAAAATGCAAGAAATAGAAACTAAGAGAAGAAAAAACCTCTGCTTCAAAACGAGAGCCTCGTAGCCTGAGCACAAGAAAATTGGACTCCAGCCAATAAGCAACTTAAAATTTACAAGAAACAAAGGAAAATTATTATGGCCCCAAAGTCTTCCCCTATTCTAGTCCAATATCTAGATTTGAATACTATTCTGGCTCCAGAAAATTTTCAATTGTCTGAAAAACATAGATTCACATGCTGAGATTCACATGCTGGCAAATTCGGTGGTTTTCCTTTTCTTTCCTTCCAACTTTAATGCTAGATCCCAATTCATTGAATGTACATGTTCAGTATCAACTGAGTATTTGTGCTGTAAAAATTGCACATGACAGTGCTGATCGTAAATACTAGAGAGAGGTAGTACAATACCTACTTTCTTAGTTCATTGAGCTGTGTCAGGGCCTGCATCTAAGTCTTCATTGACTCCAATGTAGAAGAATGACATGAGAGTGCTGGGGGCTGTTCAGACATGCCTTGATACTTGTGCAAGGGCCTTGCCATCACCACGGGTGCCTGTTGTTTCTCAATTTGTTCAGAATTCAAGGTGTTTCTGCATGGCTTTAAAACTGCATCCTGTAATGCAGAAAATGGCTTCATGCGTCCTGGTTTAAATAATATAGGATCCATTCCTGTTGCATAGGTGCAATTACTTGCAAAATTTCTGCAACAATAACCTTCTTTTGATCTGAACATTGACTCCAGTTATCCCATTAATTGTTAGGCAATTATTGCATAACATCTGTTTAGTTCTGAAAGTGAGAAGTGAGCTAAATCCCAATGCCAAATAATGGCAATTAACTCTCTTAATCTTATTTTATCCATTGTTGTTTGTCATTAGTTTTTGTATTTATTACAGTACATGTTAGCCTTCAGCTTATGATGATTTTGTGCTGATTCCTGATGGTATTGTTTTTCTATTTGTGTGGATATTCAGTCTATTGGTTGTATTATTTTTATAATTTGTTTGTTATATTTATACACTGCTTTCCTCCAGGAACATGAACCAAACTCTCTTCCCAGTTTCTTGCACAACAACTACCCTGAGAGATAGGTTGGGCAGAGAGATACTGCTTGCCCCAAAGTCAACTACTGAGTTTCAACTTAATTGCTTGAAGAATTTGGAGGCCTGCTATGTAAATGCATTCATAAATACAAGAAGGGGATGGCTTGGATAAATACTCCCTCTTCCTTTAGATTATTCCATCTATTGGTCACACAACATAACCAACATTTTCATCTTCTTGCACCTCTGTGTGCTGGTGATATACAATCTAGGATGTTCAATTGTTCAGTAGCCTTGTTTTCAGCACTTTCAGCTGCTGCAAAGAATGCAGGGAGGTTGTCAATAAATGCCTTTTTCCTGCTAAATAGATACATAATATATCCCTCTTCTGCCCACTGTGGCTATGGAGGAGACAATGGCACAACTAGGAGGAGGCACAGCAGAGGTGGGAGTGCCTCTCTGATGGGCAGCACTGTAAAAATTGGAATGTGGTCACTGACAGGAGGAAAATAAGGTAAAACAGGGAAAACATGATATGGTCTTCCAATAAATGAAATAATGCTATAGGACAGAGAGTGAGGATTTATCTCCATAGCATCCAAGAGTAAGACAAGAACAAATAGAGGGAGGTCTAATAGATAGAAAGATGCAAATTTGCAAAAAAAGAGAGGGTATCCTGACTACAAGAGCTATTAAGCAGTGGAACAGCCTGCATCCTGAAACTGTGGGTGCCCACAAATTTTCAAGTAAAGGATGGAGACTAGTGGTGGTATTCAATTTTTTTTATTACTGGTTCTGTGGCTGTGGCTTTGTGGGCATGGCTCTGCTGTTGGCCAATCAGAGGTGGTATTTGCCAGTGTCGCCTAATCAGAGGTGGTATTTGCCGGTTCTCTGAATCAATCAAAATTATCGCTATCGGTTCTCTGGAACCTGTCAGAACTGGCTGAATAACACCTCTGATGGAGACCTATTTGTTGGAGATGGTGCAAAGATTCTTGTATTGGGCAGGGAGTGGGGCTAGAATAGATGGCTTTCTGACAACCTTATGACCACCACCAAGTCATTTGGTAAACATGGTTAATTGGGCCAGAATCACTGTAGCCTGGAATAACTGCTTCATAGCCAAGAATAAGATTTAAAATTCTACAAGATTCAAAGGAAATATGTGGAAATGAAATGGTATAGGGCATGGCTGTCAAACTCCTGGCCCACGGGCTGGATGCATCATGCGCTGGCCACGGCCGTGCCCGGTTTAGCAAAGAGGAAAAAAAATCCCAATATGTCACGTGATGCCGCCATGACGACGTGAGTTTGGCACGCCTAGTATAGGGTTTCCTGCCTAAGCAGGGGGTTGGACTAGAAGACCTCCAAGGTCCCTTCCAACTCTGTTATTCTAATACTAGATTAGCCCTCCCCAATTTAAGATGATGCTCCAGACCAAGCTGCTTATCATGGATAACAGGGTAAGATACCTGAACAGCAGAATGTGAGTAATAGAAGGAGCAGAACTACCTAATTGACCTCTCAGGTATGTTATAGGACAAAGAAACAAAAGAGAAAGAATTTGAAAGGGCATATAATAAGACAAAGCCAGCTAAAATCTGGAATCTCTTAAAAGCAAGGTTAAATCCTCCAATTTTACCATTAGCTTCACAATCAAATGCTTGTTATTCTAAGGGCAATTATAGTAAAAAGGATTTAATTACACATGCCAATATGATACATCCAAATTCAGAAAACAGATTAAAGACAAAACAGCAACTGCACAATGAAGGAATTTGCCATGGTTAATGTATTTATAAATAATTCGAAAAATAAAAGACAATTGTAAAAGAAGGAGGGACCTTGAAAAAGATGACAGAATTTGAAATGCTCCTACAGAACCAAGATAATTCACTAGGATTTATTGCTGCTGAAATACCACACAGGGAACAAATTAAAATCTGTATGAGAAAATGAATGCAAAATTTGAGAGAATTACAGGGAACCAATGGAAAGAGCTATGGGACAATTTACTTCAAGTTATGATTCGAGGGGGAAATGATGTAAAGATGGTATGTACGGTATATGATCACAAGATAGATGAACATATAACAATAAATGTTGGAAATGCCGTAATGATGAAAGAATATTTTACTACATATGGTCATCATGCAAAAAAACCCTAAAATATTGGAAAGAAATGCATAACATCATTTTTAAACAACAGCAAAAGATCTTGAACTGAACTCACAGGTAAGTTCTACTAGGCATAATCCCAGGAAACAAAAATGAAAAATATTACAGTTACCGAAAATACTTGTTGATCACTAGAAGAATAAATCTAGCACACTATTGGAAAACAACTTGCCAGGGATATTAGACTAGGAGACTAAAATTGGAGAATGTACTACAATAGTGACATTGACATTATGCAGCATATACATAACAGAAATTTAACTTCAAGCAAGAATGGCTACCTGTGCACAATGTGTCCCAAAGCAAGGCAAACTTAAATATCTAGAATACAATTTTTAGAACTTAAAACAGAAACTAACAAGTTACCAATAAAGGCAAATGTTTGTAGCTCAGAGTTGAAATGAGAGGTCCTTGGTGGTCTCTGATCTAGTCATCCAGCACTGATGAAGCAGACTGAGACAACTCACCACAGCCAACTCCCCGCAACTGGAAGGATAAAATGAAATGTGAATGACAAAAATTAAAATAGTTTTTAAAATGATTTTAAATGGTTGAATAAAATGGTTGAAATGTCTCCTGGTGAGTTGTTCCATGATGAATTGACTATGGCAAGTTGGCAGCAGTGAGTTGGCCGTGGGAAGCTAGTTTGGGTAATGAAACATCTGCAAGAAAACAATCAACTCAGAAAGCACCAAGGACTCCCCCCAGCAACAACAATTACTAAAGTTTGATGATGATCAAATATCTAAATGATGGCTCACAGCTGGGAATACAAATGAAAGAGAAAAAGAGGGTGTAAACCACATTTCCCACTAAGACTTTCTTCTTTAAAATTGAAACAGTCTTTTTTGTATTATCTTGCTTCTTTGGCTGTTTTTCTAGGCTGTGCCTTTCAATATCTGCTACCGGTATTTTCATACTTCGTATGTTTATTAAAAAAACATTAAAAAAAATGATTGCTTGCCAGGAGCAAACCATTTCAGGCCATTTCTCCAACGCACTTCAATCATTTGTTGAAATAAGAAGGAAAACGCTACTTCCAGAATATAATCTCTTCTATAATCTCTTGGGCTGCCTCAGCTGGCTGAGGCCATTGAGATACAGGTAGTCCTCAACTTACAACTTTTCATTTAGTGACTATTTGAATTTACAATGGCACTGAAAAAAGTGACTAATGACCATTTTCCACATGTCCACCCCCCTAGTCAGGTCATCAGAATTTGGACACTTGGCATTTGGCTTATATATATGATGGCTGCAGTATTGTGGGGTCATGTGGTTACCTTTTGCAACCTGCAAACAAAGACAACGGAGAAGCCAGATTCATGTTACTCACTTCACAATTGCAGTGATTCACTTAACAATTGTGGCAAGAAAGTTTGTAAGATGGAGAAAAACTCAAACTGCCTCACTTAGCAACCACAATTTTGGGCTCAATTGGGATCATAAGGACTACCTGTACAGGTGGAGGCATGAGGACAGGTGCTAAAGAAACAGTTAGTGGGTACCAGGGCAAGGAAACAAGCTGAAATTACCCTCATGCTGTTTCTGAATAGCCTCTTGTGTGCAATTCATTTCAATAAACTAAATGAGAGGTTACTCACCATGAATTCATGAAGCAGAACTATTAATAGCAGTGTGGTAAAGAATGTTTTGTGCCAAAGGGGGTCTCTTGTACCTTTGCTGAGAAAGGTAGATCTAAAACCATTTCCCACATGAGAATCTGTAGGAGGAGATTCCAACATATTGTATTACCATTCTATTCCTTCCCAGCATTTAGTCGCTATCTGAGCCAGCAAGGACTCTTATCCCAACAACACTTCTCCTCCTCCTCAACATAGTGTCCTACTAAATATTGGATGACACCTTCAACCATCCTCAGTCTCACATCTGTGGAAAACAGTAAATTGAGGGCTACTTTAATGGCTTTCTGTCCATGTGAAATGAGTTCCAGTCAAAGAGTACTTTCTCCATGCCAGCAACAGATGCTTTAGAGATCTTATTGGTGTTCAGCTGCTCCGAAGGAGATAACAGCCAAAGACTCTTTAATGTCTCCTTTGATAAATGGCTGCCAAGGAGCTAAAAGAGTGCAGCTTAGATGCAGAGATGTGTGCCAAACCTTGTGTTGCTTTGTGAAGTTTGTTCCTAAAAACAATGTTGACCAAACAAGTGCTTAATATTGTGCTGTTTCTTCAACAGAAAAGCATCGGCAGCATCCAGCTATGAATCTGAAAAGTCTAGATTGATTTCCCTTAAGCCGTTGCCCAGTTTCAATCCGGATTTGTGATAAAACTCAATTGTACTAAGAGTACGTGTTTCAGAAATAAACAGGCAAGTTTGAACTAAACTTTGTACCGCCCAAGGAGCCTGTGGAATTGCTTCAAGAACAAGACATGATTTAATCTTGCTTTGTAGGTATGGGGTAGTGAGAGGTAGCATTAGGTCTTAGAAAACTGGGCACTCCAGAAGCCAGAGAGCAGTAGATTGCAAAAGATGGGCCTGTCGCTTCAGGGCTTGAGGCAGAAACCAGGAAAAAACTTGCTGGTGGTTAAAGTTTGCTTGAACCACCTTATCTAATCTTTCACCTTATTTTATTTCATCATGTTATTTCATGCATAGTTGTGGGCCAGAGTTGTTTTGCATGTGTGTGCTTACCGATGCAAAAGGAGATAAGGCCTCCCCAGTTTTATGGCTCAGTCAATCCAAACTGGTCACACAGGCAGATGGAGCAGTTTATTTGTTACCTGTGGGTCACATTTTATCAAGGATGCACATCAGTGGAGCCAGGCTCTGTTTATATATTGTCCCCTCAGCTGACAGCTTTAATACAGCTGTGACTCTTTTACCCTGAGCAAGAGATAGTCACTCTGGATGGCAACACTAGTCTTGGCCCACATCTAAAACCTCCAGCCTTCTTCTGACTGGGACTGCTGTTGTGAGCTGATTTTTCTCCAGGTCTGACCATTGTCACTTGTGTACCCAAGAGGGTAAAGGCCATTGCATATACTAGTCAAACAGGAAGGGAACTACTTTCTCTCTTACTAATTAGTACCCTGACAGCCAGGGGCTAGACAGAGAAATGGACAACTGTATCCATGGCCCCCTAGTCATGATTCCTAAACACGCAGGTTTCTGCCCTAGTTTCAACAAGGTAAAGTCTTGTGTTGCTTCACAGCAGTGAATTGGCCAGTTTCAAGTTTATTTCTTGTTCCAATGTGACCTGCCTTAATCCACACCAATCTTCTTCCTCTGCCCCTTTCAAATCAGTAGCACCACAAGTTGGAATGATTGTATGTTCCAGTTCTATTGTCCATAGGATCCTAAGGAAATCATGATAGTGGCATGTCATTGAAGGAAAGGGTGGTGAGGAAAAGGGATAGGTTTTATAAGTTTCAGATAATAACAATAACCTAGTTAGCTGCTGGGAGAAGATCACATAGACCCGTGTTGGCGAACCTATGGCATGCATGCCGGAAGTGGCATGCCAAGCCATGCTTCCGGGCACACGCACCGTCATTGAAGTGGGGCTGCCCACCCGCCTGAATTCTTTGGTGGTCTTTGTCTTTATCTTTGCTGGAAGTACAGCTGATCGTTGGATCATTTGATCAGCTGTGTTTAGGCTTGCACAGCGTTTGGAGGGTGTTGCGTGCGCATGCGCAGGGGTGGGTAAGGGTGGGGGATGTCACGAGCGCATGCATGGGGGTGG
>JANHGC010005483.1:0-18487 GCA_027560395.1 Boaedon fuliginosus | reverse complement strand
AAAACAATTCCTATATAAAAAATCTCAAAACCACATTCACTCACACAATTGTACATGGGGGGGGGGGAGGAGGAAGGAGGTAATTAGGGCCACACTTGCTGGCAAAGTCAGGTCTTCAATGCCTTGTGAAATCCGGGCAAGCTGGAGATGGTTCTGATTTCCACGGGGAGCGAATTCCACAGGGACGGAGCCACCATAGAGAAGGCCCTCGCCCGTGGCCCCACCAGTCGGCATTGTCTGGCCGATGGCACTCGGAGCAGGCCCTCTCTATGAGATCTATCTGGGCGCTGGGAGGCATATGGTAGCAGTAGATGGTCTCGAAGGTATACCGCCCCTAAGCCATGAAGGGCTTTATAAGTTGTTACTAGCACCAGTTCCTTGAGAGAGGGATCCTTTCCATCAGCTTTGAAAGAGGCTGTGGTGAGGCCCCTTCCTTAAGAAGCCTGCTCTGGACCCGGCTGTGTTGAAAACCTTCCGTCTGTGTTGAAAACCTTCCAGTCTTCCTTTTTTAGGTGAGGTTGTGGAGAAGGTGGTGGCACTCCAGCTCCTGCAGTCCTTGGATGAAACTGATTATCTGGACCCCTTTCAGTCTGGATTCAGGCCTGGGTATGTTAGGCTCTCCAGGGTACGCAAGCAACCAAAGTCAAAATTTCAATCAGAACTTGGTTTAATGGAATCCTCGAAACAGTAACAGCAATAGTGAAACAAAGTTGAACACAGGGAGGGGATAAAGGGGGATATATATACACCACCACCAATCAGCAGCCAGCAATCACACCACGTGATCCCAAACAGGAAATACACGCCCAACACCCTAGTGACGCCACGCCAGCTTTCCTCCGGGCTTCTTGCCGAGGCTTGCCTTGATGTATAATACTCTGTCAGTGCAAAACAGAAGCCGACAGGGTACAGCACTGAAATGGCATTGGACTCATTGGTAGATGATCTCTGGCAGATGAGGGATGGAGGTCATTACGCAATCCTGGTGCTACTTGACCTCTCTGTGGCTTTTGATACCATCAACCTTGGAATCCTGGTGCAGCTGCTGAGGGGGTTAGGAGTGGGAGGCACAATGTTGTGGTGGTTCTCCTTCTACCTCTTGGGTCATCTGCAGTCAATGTTGGTAGGTGGGCAGAGGTTGAGCCCAGGCCCCTGGTTTGTGGGGTGCCGCAGGATTCAGTCCTCTCGCCACTCCTATTCAACATGTACATGAAGCCCCTGGGTGAGATCATCCGGGGACTTGAAGTATCATCAGTATGCTGATGATACTCAATTATTATCTCCACCCAGAACCAAACCAACAATGCCATTGAAATGATGGCCTGGTGCCTGGATGCTGTGGGTGCCTAGATGGGAACTCAAAGTCAAACTCAACCCAGACAAGACTGAGTGGCTTTCGGTTCCGTCTTCTCGGAATGTCCATGGTGTTCTATTTTTGACAATGGGGGGGAGGTATTGACCCCCTCAGAGAGGGTTTGCAACTTGGTGGGTCCTTCTGGACTCACAGCTGAAATTGGAAGAACATTTAGCGGCTGTGGCCAGGGGGACCTTTGCCCAGGTTCTTGTGCTCCACCAGTTGTGTCCCTTTCTGGACCGAGAAGCACTGCTCACTGTCACTCATGCCCTCATCACCTCCTGGCTAGACTACTGAAACATGCTCTACATGGGGCTGCCCCTGAAAAGCACTCAGAATCTTCAGCTGGTCCAGAATGCGGGTGCGCGAGTAATTATGGGTATGTCTCACTACACCCATATCACATCACACTTAATTTTTTTTAACTATTTCTAAATTTATTAATTAACAAATTTTAATATGCCACAAATGTGTTTATATTATTTTATTGTGTTGTGAGCTGCCTAGAGTCCCTCGGGAATCGGATAGCCAAGAAAATTTATAAATAAATAAAATAATATGATAATAATGTTTATTGGCTTGAAAATGAATTATAAATGAAATTGAAAAAATATGTAAATTTAAATTTAAAGGAAGATATAAATGAAAATAATTATATTTACTATAATGCTATAGAATGAATAACTATTTGGAATTATATAATACTGATCAAGATACAAAGATGATGAAACTCCAAAATATTAGAATTTAAAGGGAGAGGATATATAGTTGTGATATATTAATACTGTATGAAATATAATTAGCATAATATGCAAATGAATTAATCCATGGAATTTATATGAGAATACTGGGATGCATGAAAAAAATAATAATAACAATAATGATAGTGGGGAATTGTATTTGATTTGAAACAAAACTGACTTTGAAGATGCTATTAGGATACTTTTTGGATCTGGATAATTGAAAGGATTTTAAAATGTATAAAGCAAATATTGTTTGGATATTTTGAAATACACCCATGATGACTCTGTCTGTGTCAAAAGATAATGTATTAAAAGGGGAAAAACAATAAAAAACATTATTAAAAAATAAAATAAAATAACCAATGTAGTATGGATAGTGGATAGCATAATGTTTAGTATCTAAGGACATGCATGACTGATTATGCTTGCTTCTAATTTATAAAGCATATTGGACTTTAGTAAACATCTCCTAAAGCAGTTGAAAGGCAACATTAAGCATTTTGTTGTAAGTGTAGTAAGTCTTGCAAACTATTAAAACTTAAACTGCTAAAGCAAAGTAGGACCTTTGTGGAAAAAAAACTTTAAGTATCCAGCCTCATCTAATTTCTTTATTAAATATTTGATTTATATGCAAATCCGTCATAGGTTCTGTAGAACTCAAAAGCTTTTTTATGACGCCAATCATAGCCAGAGCAAAGAGGGCCACACATTACCAAGGATTCCATCAAATGTTGCAATTGCATCTATTCTGCAAAATAAAATCCTCCTGATTCAGCCCTCAGCTGGGCAGCCATAATGAACAGAAAACACAAATTGGAAGACTAACTTCTATAAGAAATAAAGCAATAATAAACTATATAAATCTAAATGTGCTATGGGTTGCTGATCCATAACAGATTCAACTGATCTTTTCCCCATTATGAAAATTCTTTCCATTTGCATACATGGAACTGTACTGGTATAGATAGCAACCTTTCTCAACCTGCTGAAGCTACATTTCCCACATTTTATAGCAAATATGTCTGTTGATTGCTGTTGAATTCCAGTTGTTATCATTTTGGTAAATTTAGAAAGTACCAAGCGCTATGAAAGATGGTAATTGTTATATTTTTTTCTGATCAAGAAAAGGATACAGATCATCACCTAATTTGACAAATTTCTCTACTCATGAAAAATGATAAACAAAAGGAAAATAGGAGCAAATGAACTAGAAAATGGATACAACACCTAGATATGATAAAAGATGGTTTATCCACTGTATGTGAAAGAGTTCTCTTTATAAAGCCCCATATTAAAATGGCATGAGGTGGCTTTCTGGAGAGAAAATTAGAAATGTCATTCTTGAACTGATGAAAAAGCACTCATTACATCCAAATCAGCTGCATTCTCATAGCTATGCTACATATGCATCTGCACTGCTTTTATAATTAACTACATAAGCTATTTTTCAGCAATTAAAACATTGGAGGTTATGGACCTCTTCAAGTGTAATCAGCCTCTTGAAGGGATTTTAAACAGCATGCATTGTGTAAACTAGCAACATTCTTTTTCATGCAGCAGACAGTGATGTGCTGACAAAGTTTAAAACTTTTCTTTCCAGTCAGCAAATATGACTCATTCTCTCGTCTCCCTTCTTCCTTATATTAACCTTCATATTACTCTGGAAAACTTTGGTTATTACATTTGGCAATTCTACAATCATAAGTGAAGATGAATGGAATGAATGCTAGATGGTCATATCTTTTAGGATAGGGGCTGCAGTGGAGCAGCAGGAAGGGTAGCAGAAATTGTGAGGGATGCGTGGCTAGGATCGCAGGAAACAAGGCTACATAACCAGCTTGTGAACATAAAAAGGTTTTTATTATAAAGAAATAGGGAGCATGCCTCAGCAGAGGCTTACAGGGAGAGGGGAGAGAGTAAAAGACAATGCTGTGAGCAAATGTCCAAGAGAGATATACTATCTGAGCATTCTGAGGTGGTCCAAGCAAATCCAAGCAAATCTGAGCTTGGGAGGAGTGTGCACCCCTTTATATACATGGTGGGCTGCTACTCCCCCTGTAGGATGTCCAGGCAAACACATGGCATCACGTTACACATGATGTGCTACCCAGAGGCGGCAATGGGGGCAGAGCTGGAGGGAAAATATTTCCTGACAAATTTAGAGTAGCCAGATCCCCCATGCTAGCAGGAATGAATAAAATAATCTAAAAGTCAAATGGCCGTTAGTTGCCAGTTGTACTTAAAAGAACTGAGCATGTAGACATTACATGTGCAGGAGGCCATAGATTGGGAAAAATGCTTGTAAACTATTTCTCCACCCAAGACAAGTAAAGCTTTCTTTACTCCTCACTGGTGTAACTCACACCGCATGTGAATTAGGAGCGCTGCAATTTAAGTGCAAGAACAGGAAAACAGACCACATAACATCTTGTCTGTGGGTTTCCCCAGCCTCTCAAAGGTCCAGGACCTCAAAAAATTAAACGTCCCCAATGAAGAGGATTTTTGCTTTGGCCTTGAGAGGGGGTAGGTGAGGCAAACTAATTGTTTACTCCTGAGGAGAGCAAAAGTGTGAGAAAGAGATTTAGAATAGCTCCTCCTCCTCCGACTGCACTGTCCTTAAAAATAGGCTGGGAAGGCTCTGGAAAGATTTTCAGTTACCATTCCTGAAATCTCTGCTGCATCTTTTTCATGACCTGACCTACCTGAAAGAGTTTATTTTATTTATTTATTTGTATTTATACCCCGCCTCATTTCCCCGGTCAAGGGGAACTCTAGTCAGCTCAAAGGATTGCTATTTAGCATTTCTCCCAATATATTTAATAGTATATCTATGTTGAACTAATTTAACAGTGCAGTGCATTAAATATTGTTTTTGTTTTGGCTTCACCATTTTCACCACACAGTCCTGCCCACAACTCTGTCCTTATGTAGGAAATGACCAGGCTGAGCCTGAGGGAGGGATAAAGCACATCATCAGACTTGAATCCCTTCGCATCCACAAGAGATCCAAGCCCAGCCCACCTTGAATTCCTTATCTACCACCAAATTGCCTTGACAGTTAGTAGAGAGCTTATATCCATTTGAACTGACTGGATTTCCTAATTTCTCTGATGCTTGACACTTTATAGCTAACTCTGGTGCCATGGCAGATTTCATACCATCAACTAAGCCAACTTTAGGGTTCTTCAAGAGGTTGTTACATGTTTTCTAAGAGATCATGAGGGAGGAAAAATGGAACTCATTTTTTGAACTTCATGTCCTATGCAATACCAGCCCCTGCAATGGTGGGAACTTTTACATCCTGTGACTACGTTTACCTATCATACTAACCAATGGTGGGATTTAATTTTTTTACTACCGGTTCTGTGGGTGTGGCTTGGTGGGTGTGGCTATGGGAGTCATGTGACTGGATGGGCCACCACACCGCCCCGCACTGTTTCTTGCCTAGAAAGCCACCCTGAAGCCTCCAGGCAGCCAAATAGGGGTGGGGGGGTGCCACACCCCTGTGCCGTGTTTTTGGCCTAGAAAACCTCCCTGAAGCATCCTGGCAGCCAAATAGGGGCATGTGCAGACTCCTGGAAGGGACGGGGATGGCCAATCAGAGGTGGTATTTGCCAGTTCTCGGAACCAATCAAAATTATCGCAAACAAGTCAAAACCTTCAACAGTTACCACAAAGCCCGACTTGAGAACATCCTCAAATATAAATGGCATAGGAGAGACTTTCAGAGGGAGAAGCATTCCAGATTGGTGTAGAACTGCTACTTATCCACTCATCTGATTGTTCTCAGAGATGGACAAGAGACAAATGGGCATTCTTGAAAGTTTGTGATAGAGTGAAGATGACTCTTCAAATCCCCCTTGTAATTGGGATTTTGGAGATTAAATGTTGTTCTTTAAACTTGTAACACTGAGTGCAACAGATCCCAAAGAGGGAATCACAAAAACTGCTTATCTACCTCTTGCCAATTTTGGGGTAGTTGTATTTTACAACAGCTAAAATACCCAGGCTTAAAATGCAAAGGATCCTAAAACTCAGAGCAAAGTGGTACCATTCTTCATGCAGAACTGGGAGCCAATTTTCTTGTAGCCAAATAATGTAAGATAATTCCAATGTTACTGACATCAGCATGATCTCAATACAGTTTCTCTTGACTGACATTTCTTACTTAATATCCAGTCCAGGAAGGCATGACGCAAAGCACACACGTACCAAATCCTCTTGCAGCCATGCAAGATCAGCAATAACTCTCCCCTGCCCTTTGAGATTCCTTAGGGAATTCCCAAACCCGAGCATTTGCTTTTAAACAACAAAACATCCGAGTTAAGATGGGGCAGGGGAAATGTAGGAGTGAAGGGACCTGGCTAATGCACTGCTCTATCAGATTAGGCCATCAAAAAAAATCAAACTGCTTCCATCACTGTCCAAGGAGAGACTTTTGCTTGTTGGTTAATGTGATCGCAGCCATGCCATTGGCACTCCTGGGAGAGATGGCCACTGTGCCTGTGATGTACAGCAGGTCGGGAGTTTAAAATCCTATTAGGCAGAAACTAACAGTAGCAAAAAGAAAGCAGGTATCCCCTAGTGGGGATTTAAAGATGTTTAGACCTAATTGGATTTTCCAAGCAGATGTCATTATTGTTAAACAGTTGCCCACTTGATATGTTCAAGTTGTTGGCTGTAATTGCTAAAATTAGCAGGTCTGCACTGAGCAAAGGTCAGTTGGTTAATACTGTGATTTTGTTTTTTTATGAAGTAATTCCAAATGCTTTTAAGTATTTCTGTTCTGCTTTGTTTTTTTGCAGGCCAAGTGCTCCATAAAGTACTATCAGGCTGTTAATGAAATCATGTCTGGGCAAACTACTAGCATGGGGGATAAATGCATTTGAGCTGAACCGGCTTTGTGTGCTCATTATGGAGGTTTTCCTGCAGACAAGCTATTACATTCTGAACTGAAGGCACAATGATTTTTCCAAGTCAGGATGGTCCTGTCATTTGGACAGGGCGAGGCTGTGGCCTAAAACAGCCAATTTAGGATATTGTGAACAGGCAGCAATTTTCAAAATGTACTTTTAATCCTGAGAACATGGGCTTATTGCATTGTCCCCCCCCACACACACACATTGGTAGTCAAACTACAAAGCAAAGTAGAGGAAAATTGGCAACAGGTGAAAATCATACAGAAAGTTTGAACTGTACCCCTATATATTAAAGCTATGGTGGTGCAGTGTTAGAGTGCAATACTGCATGCTACTTCTGCTGACTGCCAGCTGCCTGCAATTTGGTGGTTCAAAACTCACCAGGCTCAAGGTTGACTCATCCTTCCATCCTTCCGAGGGGAGTAAAATGAGGACCCAGATTGTTGGGGGCAATATGCTGACTCTGTAAACCGCTTAGAACAGTAGTCACCAACAGGTGGTCTGTGGACCACTGGTGGTCCGTGAGAAAAATTTGGTGGTCTGCAGAATAATTATTTGCATTTTATATTGCACTGAATACTATTTATTTTTTTAAAAAAAAATCAAATTAGTGATCCGCAGGATTTAAAATTATGAATTTAGTGGTCCCTGAGGTCTGAAAGGTTGGTGACCCCTGTCTTAGAGAGGGCTGTAAAAGCACTGTGAAGCAGTATTTAAGTCTAAGTGCTATTGCTATTGCTATTGCTATTGCTATCTTACTCCCTGCTGCCCAACTAATAGATACTTTTTCAGCACCATAAGTTGGGAGAAGCAGAAATCAAGGAAGTTCCTGTAGCTACAGGAAATTCCTTCCACAGCTACATCTACCTGAAACTTACTAGGCATTCAAACAATCTTGTCAGGCTGAAAAAAGTGATGCACATGGACAACAACAAGTCTTGTTCTCCATAATTCCTAACAAATATAAGGCCAACCCACAGAAAAGTAATGGGTGGAGGACTTGGGGATCTTGAACAGCTGTGGCAAGCCTAAGCCTTGATTCTTAAAGTACCACATCCAGCCCTAAGTATATAACATTTATATCACCTTTGGTTATGTTCTCCTGATTAAAGGGGACCCAAAGTCAATAGCTTTTGCTTATATCAGAGGTTGTCTAGATCCTGGACATTTAATTGCCAGCCTCTGCAAATTTTACAGCTCTTTGGGTTCTTTTCTGAGATTGAGCAAGTATATCCATTTCATTTCAAAGGGAGCCCCCATATATTTATATTAAATCATTACTTCAATGACCATTTCACCACCAGTGTCTTTCCTTTAAAGAAAAAAAAAGGAAGCTACTCATGGACTCTTTTTATTCAATTGCCACCCCCCTCCCAAAAAAAATTTCCTGGAACACCTTATGCATTAACTCTTAAAGTAAAATAATAGTTAATCATAACTAGAGGCGGTATTCAGCCAGTTCCGATAGGTTCTGGAGAACCGGTCCGATAGCGATAATTTTGATTGATTCAGAGAACTGGCAAATACCACCTCCGATTGGCCAACAGCATAGCCACAGCCACCAAGCCACACCCACAGAACCGATAGTAAAAAAATTGAATACCACTACCGATCATAACAATTGGACAAGAAATAGTTCAGGAAGATAAAAAGACATACGGTCTTTCAGCATAACCATTGAAGTTTGTGGCCTTGCTTCCAATTCTCTTCCTCACTTATATTGTCTTGGAAGAGATGCAGTTGATGAAACAGCCTGATGAATCTGGTAATTCAGTAAAGCTGAAGGAATGGCTCTTCAACCCCACTTCAATCCCAGCAGTGGGTTTTCTTCCTCCCATGTTTCTTCCTCTCTTTTTTTTAACCCACAAAGGCTAATATTTTAAATGAGCCACACAATCATCATCCACAGAGACTTCACTCCTCTCATTCATTCTTTAGAAAGTCTAATTTAATTCATCTCTTTTCAAGAAGTTGGACAGCTGAAGCTCAGCTAAGCTCAGTCAGCTTCTTTCACATTCTCCATTCCCATTTTTCATACTGTGACAGCCAGCAGGAGATGGCCCCTTGGGAGTCTATCTATTTGGGAGGATTTTATCTCCACCCACTTCCTTATTCTTATCAGAAGACAGATCTCCATTTATCTTGGCTTGTGATATTGTGACAGTAATTCAGAGTCTGTTGGGTAGGTTTGCAGATGGGATGGTGGAATAGTGATCCCCCTTTTCTGAGTCTATCTATTCTGGTGAAAATGAGGGGTGGTAAAGCGTGGAGTAGTTGTGCATCCAGAAAAGAAGGGTGACTGTCCAAGACCAGAAACACTACATATTGGGGAAGAAACATCTAGAAGAATCAGTAGTCTGTACAGGGATGTTTGTGGCATCAATGTGAGTTGGGTCCCCTTGTTTGGGGGGAAGGAAGAAAGAGATTGGGGGTGATGCGTCATCATAGCATATATAACACGATAGAGGTGTTCCAATATCTCAGGGGTTGCCAGAAAGAAGGGAGAATCAAGCTATTCTCCAAAGCACCTGAGGGCAGGACAAGAAGCAATGGGTGGAAACTAATCAAGGAGAGAAGCAACCTAGAACTAAGAAGAAGTTTCTAACTGCCTTTCCTGGCAGTTAGATCAATTTATCAGTAGAACGACTTGCCTCCAGAAGTTGTGAATGCTCCAACACTGGAAGTTGTGAAGAAGGCATTGGACAACCATTTGTCTGAAATGGTATAGAGTTTCCTGTCTGAGCAGGGGTTGGACTAGAAGACCTCCAAGGTTGCTTCCAACTCTGTTATTCTATATTCCATAATAGCATTGCAGTGGTAATGAGCATTGTGAGATGTGGGAGATATGAGATGACACTCTTAGGAAAGGCAGACTCAGTGTATCATGCTCCAATGCTCAATCTTGGTGCCTAATCATTTGGCTGCTGCTACTGACCGGCCTCTCATATCCATGATCTAATAGTAGATGATAGCCGTGACCTAGTGTATTGCTGAGGCTCGGATGGGCATGGGGAGAAGGGATTCCTCTTGGAATGTGACTACCTTTCAAGTATATGACAGTCCAGGGCAGGAGCGATGGAGTTTTATGGTAATCTAAGAAACCCTGGTCGACTTCCAAAGGCATGACTCTGCAGATAATTGTTATGAGACTGATTAACCTTTGTGTTGGCCAGATAATCTGTGTTAGCCTTGGAGTTCTCTGCAGCCACTCCTAACTGCAGGGAGGAAGGGGCCAATCTACAACATGAAAACTAGAAGGTTTTCCTGAGGCTCTGATCCAAGGTTCAACTGAGGCCTTGGTCACTGCTGGAATGAGGGAGTGGCAGAGGTCTTGAATTAGATTGCTCCTAGGCAGATTCTCTCTTATAGATCCCAGAATACTCCAATTCTCAGACGAAATTTGGAAGATGAAACTGAAGAAATAGTTAAAGTGCCACTGGCAGAAAACAAAAAAAAACCATAGGTAAGAGCGTTTCTTCAAGATTATCTTGTGTTGATAAGAGTAGGAAAACATAATTATTTTTGCACTCTTATCACATCTACAGATAGCTATGCAGTGGCAATGATTCAGTCTCTCATGGGGAATGTGAGGACAAAGGAATATCTGCAGGGCTGCTGTAAATATTACTATAGGCACATATCGGTTACATCACTCAGATCTGCTTAGTTGGATATCAGCTTGAGTAAGCCCTTTGGAGTTGACTGAGGCACAGTCTAGGTTGAACACATGGGAAGAGTTTGAGCCTGTTGTGTTTAAATAGATAGAGTCCACTTGTATATCAGATCTATATCTGTTTTCTCCCCATGACACATGGTTGGTTGAAGTAAGTTCCCAGGAGAAGACATGTGGTTGAATCCAATTGATGGTGAATGCATTTTTGAGGGAGGGGATGGATCCCTTTACAATACCAAAGCCTCAGTAACAATTAAGCATGATGTAGAAAAAAGATCAGTATGCTATTGTCAGCATAAAATAATTAATGACTTTAGGGTTCTCTGCTAAAGTAACAGTGTTATGCTGCCTCACCCAACTCTTCCCATCTGATGGACCATGGTTCCTTTAGATGCCAGGAAAAGGTCCATTTCAGCTCTGCTATTTCATATTTATTGCCAAGAAATGAGAGTGGACATTCCACATGCATACTCTAAGCAGAGAGTTCCATCAGCCATTGTGGTGTAGTAGTTAAGTTCTTGGTCTTGGACTGCAAAGACTTAGCTTCAAACTCTGGATGCTCAGTGGGTGGTTTTGACCATTTACTTACTCCAACCTATCTCATGGGGTTGTTGTGGGGAAAATAGATGGAAGGAACTCTTGAATAACAAAGGACATAAAATTAACAATAAATGCTGTGAATTATAAGAAACAATGCATTTAAATTTTTAATAGCACTATGGTTCTGCTAATACAACACTAATTTAAATACAGGTAGTGCAACAAACATCAAAGAAATATACTCACTGATATTAGCAATTTAATACGTTAACCCAGCAAAGGATACAATCATATAATTAGGAAAATATTTGATAAATATACATCTTTGGGAGAGAGTTACCTAAGTATAATTTAAATTATTATTGTTTCATTTTATCTCTTGAACTATTCTCAGTCCATGTTTCAAGATTTACTGAACAAATCGTTGTTTATCAAAGGGCATCCTAGTTGCTTCTACTGACCTTTCCAATTTACTTCTTTTTGCTATTTTTATTATACATCCCAAATAATTCATTTGACATATATACATTTTGTATCAAATAGTTCTTTTCCAGTTTTTAAAAATAATATATATATCGAGAGCAGGTAGAGAGTTTGGAAGAGAGTGTGCATGTGTGCATGCGTTCGTATGTTTTCATTATATTCAGAAATATATAATTTCATTTTCATGTTCTAATCCAAAAGCAGACTTAAAGCTCCATAAAGAAGTTAGTTTGATCTTTGATATTATTAACTTTATTTCTGTATGCCTGCAAAACTATCACAATTCATTTTTATCTAGAAGAATTTCTATCATTTTCATGTCTTTAAAACCACATATTTTTTTAATTTATTTAGTCACACCACCGTGTATGCACTGTTGACCCTGTCCTCAAAGCTTTTATTCAAAAATATTCTAATTAAACACCTGTCCAAATTAGATACTCACCCCAGCAATTGACTTTAGAGGATAACATCCTAAACAGTAAAATCATTGACCCTATACTGAGGTTATCACATGAACTATAGCAGTATATTTGGGGGAATCATCAAAATAAATCACACCCTGTCCACCAGAGTTATTCCAAGTAATTCAGAAGTCATTACCACATAGGTCTTGAACTCAGTGAACGAGTTTATTAGTTGGTTTCCGTTTTTTTACGGAACAAGAGTCCTTTTAAGATTGTACAAGCAGCTGACTATTGCTTTTTGGACAGACATGTGGAGAATTATTAGCATTTCAACTGTTCTCTTCCATTTACTCTTATGGACTTCAGTTGACCATCCTCCTCGATTTCAACCCTTTCTTGCCCGTTCTCGACAATTTTTCGAGTGGTGACTCTCCGTCCATTGATGACTTCTGTAGAAGTCGCTACGGATCTGAAATTCTGTGCTCCGCTGCTATCATCGCCAAAGGACCTGCAGGAGAACATAGTGTGCACACCGGGCCCAAGGGAATTAAACGCAAAATTGGAAAAGGCACCTAGCCCAGAAAAGAGGCCAAAGGGACTTTGCAACCCATTCCGGTTTTCCTCTCCACGATTATCATCGTCAAACTCGTTGTCCCAGGAGTCATGTGCGAAGATGTCCATTCCTCCAAAAAATTCTCGGAAGATCTCCTCAGGGCTGCGGAAGACAAAGTCAAAATCAAAGGGGCTGTGAGGAAAAGTGCCAGAGGCTCCTCTCCCTCTGAACCTTGGTTCTTTGACAGGCCGGTCATAGAGAGAACGTTTCTGGGGATCTGACAGAACTTCATAGGCCTCAGCTACAGCTTTGAATTTCTTCTCTGCATCCTCCTTGTTATAAGGATTCTTGTCTGGGTGCCACTTTAATGCCAGCTTACGGTAGGCCCTTTTAATGTCTTCTTGCGAAGCATTTTGGTTCAGTCCTAGGACTTCGTAATAATTAACCATCCCAAAGAAAAAGGTAGCTGGATTTGGAGACTACTTGGCTGGTTTTCCCAGGGGACACAAGGTCCTGTACAGTTTGGATCCAGTGGATCCAGTAGTTTTGGTTGTGGCACTTCTTTCCTCACAGCCCAATGGTAATGGTTTTAGTGCCAAAGGGAAAGAGAAAGGCTGCTTGCTCATATTGTTTGATTTCAAGACATTTGCTGCCGAGTAGTATTGTGACATCAGAAGCATCTCAGCCAATCAATGGGCAGAGGCTTTTAATTCCTTTGAGACAGGCATCAGTCCTATTGTTTGGGTCTGCTATGCAAAGTAGCTCTCTTGATAGGTCATATTTCACATTTATGATGCAACTCATGCCAGAGTCTTAGATTGGAAACTTTCCATAGAAAGGCTCTGGTTTGTAGCCAGTGTTCTTCCATTTGGGATGAATGTCTTCCAAAACATAACTGTTCAGGTGGTCTGATACTCTTGGTTGGTCAATTATTCCATAACTCACAAGAATGGGACGTGTGTATGCTACACACTCAGGTTCCCTGGATGCCTTTATTTTTCAGTCCCTAGGGCATACTAGAGTTATATTGCTGAACTCTGACAGCATAGCTGAACATCGGCACAATACATTTTTATCCATTTCAAGTGGAAAACACAAGAGGGATATTCACTTAAGGGCCAATGTAGGAACAGTACAATTCAAAGGATGAAATGATCACCTCAAAAAATGCTTACCTAAAAAACCACCTAAAAAACCCTAACCCTCAATTTTTTTTAAAAAAAAATCCAACAATAAAAATTTAACCCTGCCTGTTCCTCCATTCAACTTCTGATAAAATGAAAGCTCAGCGATCCCCGGATTCCTGCTTCTTGATGACTAGTGTGGGTCTGACTTTTATAACATTTAAAATCTTATTAATACCATTGATATTGATGAACAGAAAATGGCACACAGATAGCGCAGCATAGCTCCATCAGATACATTGTGTAGGAGGTACTTGTACATGCCAAATATGCCTCTTTGATAGTACACCAGCTGTAACCCCACTCCCAGGCCCACCCTGCGGTTTTGATTCACCACAAACCTTGCATGTAAACTTCCTTTTTGGGACGTAGCTGGCTGGATCTGAAATGGCATGTATTTCTTCCCAGAAACTGACCAATGTTCATCTCTAAGAGCCGACAGTATGGATTCTCAGCAGTTTCGTAGCTTTAAGTTTGACTTGTGTAACTAAAGGGAGGAGGGGGAAAGAGAGAGAGCGTGAGTTGAGGTGAGTAAGCAAACTGCAGAGGAAGAAGGAACATGAGAAGAATTCAAGGGTGGCACCAGAGTGCTGTCCACATGAAATAACTACCCAGAGGGAAACTAGCTAGGCAGCTCAGTCCCTAGAAACTGAGGCTTTGAAATGAGAAATGTTTTTCCTATCTTAAATCTCAAGTACAAACAATAAAAACCAGCCCAGGCTGTGTTCTTTGAAGAGAAAGTACCAGTGACCTGAGCAGTGGTTATCAGCCGCGTCATTAAGATAAACCCTTAACATGATTTAAAGCATCCGAAAGTGAAGGCAGCACTTTCAGATACTAACAAAATGGCCTGACATTGGGGATGAAAATCAATAGTAATCAGATGTCACTGAAAATACTCAAAAGTGTCCCCTGACTGATGGAGGTGAGATTAGTGTAAATATTTGTATTCTAATCAGTAGCACGTGAGGGTTGGAGGCAGCCTCTCTGTCTATTTAATTAATGGAGTGGCTTTTAAAAAGGATCCTAATCATATGTGATTGTATCTGCTTATCAACATTTTTGCTAATTAGATGATATGGAGGCAGTCGTTCTGCTAATTCCCTCATCTGAAGAGCATATCCTGCACAGATAAACTGCAGTCTCTTTTTTAATAAGAAACAATCGTGAGACAGACTAACCTTAATGGTGATTATTTCCCTTGGAGCTTTCAATCCACCTCCATCTCTCCCTTTCCTTAGCTTGTTCTTCCAGAATGTCAGACAAAGTTCCCGGGATCTTCACCCACCTGCTGCCCTTGCATTAAGTTTGGTAGTCTCCTTTGTCATGGCAAGGAATACCTTGAAGGTCTCCACAGACTTTTTCATTTGTCGATATTATACCCACCTCCAGTGACTACATGTTTTGTTGCTTGAGTTTTTTAAAAAATGAGGTTCATAAACCAATCGATGTGCCCACTTCCACATTTTAACTCCAAAAGGCAGCTTCCCAACCTCTTTATATACACAGTTGATGCCTAGGTGGTCCCCTTGAATAATGGACATGTAGCACTTCAGTATAATCAACAACAATGCTGGCTTAAATAATATGATTTCTGATCCAAGATGTTTGTATGTACAGCATGTATGTGTTTCAGACTGAAAAGATCTGGCTCATAGTATTTATAGTATAAACCATATAAATCTAAGTTCTCTGAATAGTTTCCAACTGAACTTTTTAAACTATGTTTTGTGGAATGTTAGCATTTTTCATACAATTACAGATGTCCATTATACTGATCCAAAAGACCAAAAGAAGGTTTTGATTTGTCCAGTTTCAAGCAAGAATCCCTTGCCTAAATGAAGGCAAGATATTGGCAAGTCTTTGTTTAAACGTTGCTTGAAAACAACTGGGGCTTGAGGAGAGGGATCATTAGAAGACTTTTGGATGAAAGCTCATAGCATGAATTTTTGACTGAAAGATCATTGAAGAGTGTATGTCTTTAAAGTGTTCTCTGTGAAAATGGATTTTCAGTGTATGTTATAATCAAGACCAGTGATCACATAGATTGAAAGTTGCACTGACTGTTGTACTAAGATGATCGAAAGAAATTTCACTCTGCAAACTGATGAAATATGCTATCATATGCAAGCTTAAAACATCCCATTAAGATGTTTGAATGATGTATTAAATTAAATATAAGGAAAAATAAAACATGTTTTGAGAACAGTCTTAGATGATTTTGGGGGGTATTTTTTCTTGTGTTAAAGAAACAATCTTAGGCATATTGTATATGTAATTATGTAGGTGTGTAGGTGTGTTTTGAATAGTTTAATGTTGTTTTACAATACTGTGAGACCATGGAAAGGTTGGAACAGTTTTTCATATCTAATTCCATCCCATAAAGGATGCATTCACATTACACACTTTATTATCAGTCCTAAGGTAAATCTGTTATCTTTAAGAAGGTGGATATGCATGTATATTTGAAAGAAAAATTACCTATTATGCCAGGCCTTTAAATAAATCTACGTCTTCTGGTTAAACATACCCAGAAGCTAAGGCCACCATACTGATGGAGTTAAACATTCTCTCAGTCCTATTTCTCTAGCAGAAATAGCACCTGTCTCCTAAGTCACTATTCTTCATAGAAGGAAAGCCAAAAGATATTACTTCTGAAGCTGAGGGAACTCTGGTAGGAGGACAGACTCCTGAATGAAAACTTGTTGACTCCCCCTGGTCCCTAATCTGTCAACCGCAAGCCAGGTCTCTTCCTTGACCAGGGCTGTTTTAATACATGGGCCTGCTAGGTACTTGCCCATAAGCCCCACGAGCAAAAGGGCCCCATACTAATCTATGTATGTTAACCCTTCAATGCACCTTGTATTATATAAATACAGCAACATATTTATTACATTTTACTGCATTTTTCAATTAATACTAACATGCAAATATATGTTTAATTTTATTGAACATTTACATTTTTATTCCTGTGAGCTGTTGTCATACACTGCTTTGCCCAGAACCCATAATGCTATCATTATTATTACTATTACTATTATTTATTTGATTTATACCCTGCCTCTCTTCCCCAGTCAAGGGGAACTTGAGGCGGTTTACAACAAGATTAAAATAATACAATACAATATATTTAAAAATAATAAAGATGACAATAAAACAATAAACAGTAACAACAGTTACCAATCACACATCATTCAGACCATCATTAAGATGGCCCTGTCCCTGTCCCTGCCTACCCACCCCTACCTACACACAGCTGTGGAGTAAAAAGAGGCAACAAAATTGAATTACGGCTTACTCTGTTCTGCATGATGATTTCCTGTTCTTTTGGCTTTGTTAATTGGAAGAATAATCAGTATACTTTTTCAAAAAAAAATGGAGACTTAATTATAGACTACATTAATCTAGAGTTTAGGGAGAAGAACTGCTGCTCCTGCATTTTATTTGATAAACTACTTTACTCCGACCTGAGAATATCTTTCCAGGTTGTGAAATTCTTCTGAATTCGTGTGTGTGTGTGTGTGTGTGTGTGTGTGTGTGTGTGTGTGTGTGTGTTTTAAAGTAAAGTATTAGAAAGATGGTAATGATGCTAGTCCTTTAAACTGAGAAGAAGGAACAGACTGGTGTTTACATGATTGGTCTATTAATCCCACAACAAGGCCTGGATTCTTTTATCTAAAACAACATGAGCTTAAGACATCTGCTCTAAGTACTTTGCCTATCCAAACAAACAAGGGTCACACTTCATTCTGCCAGTCAAACTGTCATCAGATTTCCCCACCCCCACTTTACCACATGCCTCCCCAATGATCCCTTCTCAGGAAGTTATGGCACAGGAATTCCTGCCTGGTTTTGTAAATTTGTTGTTTGATTTTGCTTGATCTCAAAGCTGGTAAACATTTTGGAATCTAGGCTTGCTGTTAGGTTATCTTCTACTGCTGATAATATGTACAATATTTATTTGGGGGCAGATTTTTTATGTTGTATTTTTAGCCTATCGTTTTCTACTAATATCCCTAATTTTATCTTAACAATAAAAACCCTATACAATACATTGTCCTGAGACACAATAATTTGCCCAAACCCATCCAGTAAACACCTTGGTTGAATCTGAACTTAAACATGAGAAGCTGACAACTTAATCACTACTCTATCATGGCTGTAGGCATGTAATCCTGAAAGATAGCAACAGACCAAACAGGAGGCAAACATGAGCTTTGGAACTGTTTATAAAATCGTATTAACTAGATCAGGTAAAACTAGGACTCATCAATCCAACTGTTAAAATTGATCTATAGAATTGAATTGATCTATAGATGATCTATAGAAAGTCAGCAAAGTTTTTTTTTTTTTTTGACTCTCGGCCTAATTATGTTTTCACCTAAATTAAGTGAAGGAAACTGGGAATGAGTTATGTAAATGAAGGAAACTTGGATAGCCAACCAACCATAGATATTATGTGAAAAAATAGGAAGGACATTTTGAAAGCAAATTTCACACAGGTCTACAAATAAAGTTTATTTATTTATTTATTTTATTTATTTATTAGATTTATATTTATTTATTTATTTATTTATTTATTCGATTTATATCCCGCCTCTCTTCCCCAGATGGGGAACTCGAGGCGGCGT
>JANHGC010005481.1:51099-66589 GCA_027560395.1 Boaedon fuliginosus | reverse complement strand
AGCTTCACAATCTCCATAAGATGCTGAAATAAAAATCTAGATTGACATGTGTTTTCTGATACACATCTCAGCAGCTTCTCTAAGATAGAAAGGCTATCTCTGATATTGCATTGATTTAAAGACGTTTAAAATATTTATTTATTTATTTATTTTATTTTATTAGATTTATACCCCGCCTCACTCCCCCGGTCAGGTGGGGTATATATTGATACCCACCTGACTTTGGATACCTGAGTTTACAATAGAGTGTATTCTGCATTACTTGAAGGATACTTCTCCAATTTATTCAGTACTTCCATTGCTAATGGTGTATAATTAACTTAATTCTCTTATTTTTTTAGGGGCTTTATGAAATGGCTTTCATGGATTTATGTATTGTGCTGTTTTTTAGATGTTTGTTCATATAATTGTTGATTGGGAGTCACCCAGAGTTCAGCATAAAATGGGCATATAAATGCTTTAAATAAATAAAATACATATAACGTCTACATGTGTTAGGAATGCATTTTCTATGAATTGTAGTACCACCATATCTGAAGGGTGCCAGGCTGGGAAGGGTTGTTCTAGTGTATTGAGTATCACAATACTGCTATTCATGTGCAGTTAGTAAATAATGTATTATGTAGTATCATCAGTATCTCATATATTATCTAATTATGTTGCACATTATGTACTGTGTGACTCATTCCAGGAAACATGGAAAGTTACCAACGTTTTCAGTATAATTGAGTATAATTTATAGTTGCTGGGTACATTTTTTTTTGAGCAGCATTAGATTTCCAACATGCTTCCCAACCTTTATTTTTCTGTTAATGTGGTTGGATTGATTCTACCACAAATACAAAGTTCATTTAAGGCTATAAAAATAACTTGGTGGATGTTGGTGGGTTTGGTTTTGTTAGTTTGTTTTAGTTCATAAGGGTTTTTTTTAGGTAAATGGTTTTAAATAGCATCACAATTTTTTTTAACAAATACTAAACGCCTGTGCAAAATGTAATTTAAAACTGAATAGGATAATATAGTTCATACCAATGTGACAAAATTAATGTGAAGCCTTATAGTAAAATGTTTGTACCCCACAGAGTTTTAAGTTTAGTACAATAAGCTTTGTCTAAGCAGAAAAGAAGCTTAGATATTGTTAAAAATAGATGGAGAAGAACCCCCTTTGAAGTCAGGCTATCTAGCAGTTTTAATTCTGACTGTACAGGTGATA
The DNA here is from genome assembly GCA_027560395.1 of Boaedon fuliginosus. Lineage (NCBI taxonomy): Eukaryota > Metazoa > Chordata > Lepidosauria > Squamata > Lamprophiidae > Boaedon > Boaedon fuliginosus. The sequence continues at coordinate 65,376 of JANHGC010005481.1, read as the reverse complement.
TTATATTGTGGTCTCACAATCAGTCCTCCCATGACACTCCCAGGAGTAGGGCAGCACTGTCCTTCAGCTCAAAGATACTACCTACCTGAAATACACAAACATGTTTTTCTAATGAAGTATATCACATGAAGAAAGAGTGATATGTTATCAGTTTGACATTGAGTGACTTTTTTTTTCTACCAAAATATTTAGCAGGCATATATGCAGCATATTGTTATTTTATTATTAAGTGTACATTTTTGTTTTTAAAAACAAAACTCATTAACCTGAAATTGCTGCAGATTTGGTCACACGTAATAGAATTGGAACACCAACTGAAAAAGAGTGAGTGATAAGGAGAGAAAAGGAAGGCAAATTTACGTATAATTGGGAGCGGACCATAAAAATGTCCCAATATTATTATTGTGCCCCTGGAGATTCAGTTTTAACTGCCAAGGTATTACTCAAAAATTAGTTTCTAATGTGTACCATTTTGTGTTTTTAGAAGAAGAAAAATAGATCACTGCAGCAGGGAGCTGTCATTATTGTATAATAAACATGCAGTATTAAAACATGGTGTAGTTACTATAGAAAAACTGATCTATATGTATCTTACCACAAAAAGCAGGACACAAAGGCAGCGAAACATTTTCCAGCTTTACACATATAAGAAAATAAGTTTCCTGAATTTTGTTCTTTTGTAAAATGTTTTTTTTTTCTTTTTACAGTAACAGAAGATGAAAGAAAACGAGCGTATTTTAACAAATGCACTTTCTGCACTCCAGATTTATGAGGAATTGTTTTTGTTAAGCCTGGTAAACAATCATCAGAGCTCTACAGAAATCATCCAGCAGTTCTTGAACTATAGATATCCCACCCTAGACTCGGCAGATGAGATGGGAAACATTCCACAATTAATCATGGCCTGCTGTTGCCTGCTCAACTGTGAAGCCTTGCCTCTTCCATCCTTTTAGCTGCTACTTCTACTTTCCGATTGTCTTTTCAGGACTTGAAGGTGGTATTTTCATTTGCATGTATTCAGTGATCATGGACGAAAATATCTAATCCGCCTTTCCTATTTAAAGAACCATCTTCACAGTGGTGACTATTCTATCAATCAATTCTGCTTTTCCCCTTTCCCCCAGAATTATGATTGCTCATCTGTTAATTTCATACAAGAGGTAGTATGTCTGCACATAACCTTATGGAAATTACCTTCTATAAAGAAATTTTCACTGTTTATTAGTGAAATAAAGAAGCTATTTATAACAAAGCCTTATGTTGTGTACATATATTGTCTTTGAAATTTGTGATTAGATATATTGCTTGTAAAGGATAAATTACATAATTTATTTAGTATATTCTACTGTAAACTATAGTTTTATTGACAAATAAAGTATTTTGTTCTCAAAATAAATATTGCTGAGAGTCTTTAAACTTAATGGATGCCTTATTTGTATCAAATTCCATTTTTAGATTGCTATGGTATATTAGATAGGATGAGAAAGGGGAATTTCTATAAACTGCTTTTTACACAGAACATGATTGCAAAGCAAAATGCTAAACCAAAATAAGACTTCACGTTTATTTTTCATGGAGAAAAGTGTGTAAATGACATTCCATTTGAGGAAATAATAGGACTTTTGATTAAGCTTGCATAAACTAGCACAAGCTTCAGATATCTGAAAATAAAAATCTGGATGGTAAAATACAGCATTTTAAGAAATTTAAAAAAATCCATTTTAAAATGTATGGAATCACATAGGATTGCTGTGTTTATAATGTGTGTTTCAGAAATAGGAAGATTTTATATAGTATGCAAACATGGCCTAGACAGGTTTTTTCCTCCTAGCTACAATACCTCAAAAACAACATTTATGGAAGATCACTGGGAAATATAAAACATGAATCAGTAGAACAAATTGTGTGTAACCTTTTCTCCACGGCACTTTGATCTATAGTTTTATGGCTTAGAAAATATTCTTTCATGTAAGTGGAAGGATTTCTGTTTTCGTTAACTGAAATCTTGTTTTGCAAGTGAATTTTATATTGTCTTATTTCTTTCAATCTGTATTTATGCATGAATAAAGTGGCCATAATACATTATTTAAAAGTTTACATTAAGTATGTAAAGGCTCAGGTTTGCCTTCTAGTCCATGGAATTTAAGCTTGTGCATGTTTGTGCGCACATGTATATAAAAAATATCAGCATAACCATACTTGATACTGATTATCTAGGATTATTCCAAAAATCCTATAAAAATACGATAATGAACCAACATATCACACCTTTTCTTTCTTTTATAATTCTGTTTTTCCATGAGCTACTGTGGTGCAGTGGTTAGAATGCAGTATTGCAGGCTAACTCTGCTCACTGCCAGAAGTTCGATCCTGACTGGCTCAAGGTTAACTCAGCCTTCCATCCTTTCAAGGCCAGTAAAATGAGGACCCAGATTGTTGGGCAATATGCTGACCCTGTAAACCACTTAGAGAGGACTGTAAAGCACTATGAAGTAGTATATAAGTCTAAGTGCTTATTGCTATTACTATCTTGGATACATTCTGTCTGCCTCTAAAAATATTCACAGTCCAAGACTTTTAAAAAGTGGCTTATTGGTTTCACCAGCTGAGGCAATTGACTTTCAGGATGAGCAGCTGGGCTTCAGAATCTCCTTTCTGAAACAAGTAGTTTTTGCACTGAACAACTGATTAAAACATGCCTTGCTAGTTTATAGGTCTGTGCTTTGTATGAACTCAAGGACGGCAGTTTCTATATGATTCAAAGCATCCGGGCTATTTCGGTAAGTCACAATTCAGCTTGCTATGGTTTTTGTGAGCATGTCCACGCACATGGTGTTGCAAACATTAAGGATTGCTTTCATGACCTGCATGCATTTAGGCCAAAAGCTTATGCTACAGTTACTACAACTGGAAAAAGAAACTCCAGGGCATGTTGCACAAGGAGCTCCTGCCTGCATCTCTGCAAATCAGATATTTCTCTCCCCAAGATTGCACTGCAGCTGCAAGTCTGTACAAAGCAAGAGAAAAAATGCAGGTGGTTGAAGAAGTGTCAGACAAGTGGTGTAGTAACAGCCCACAAGCTTCGAAGCTCTTTTTTGTCCACCAATTTGAAGCGCTCCATTGCCCTACTTTGCTATTGTAGGCCCCAAACACTGTCTTCGTGTTTCCTGCTTTTAAATACAGGCCAATCTCAATTAGAATTAAAAAGGAGAAACTGGGTGTCTTCTGTTCTTTTCACTCAGTGACTCCCCCTCACCATTCTCTATGGTCTTCTTACCTGCTTCCCTCAAGGCATCGCCAGAGCTGGAAAAAAAAACCATAATCAGCCATCTGCCGAGTCATTTGTGCTCATATTTTAACTGAGAAGAATATGAAGGATGCCCCTGCTAAAAATATATTGGGTGGCTGGATCTCAGAGCACAACCCAGTGGGATTTAGAGAGGACCATATTGTATGTCTCTCTGAGACATTTTAGGGCAGAGGATGGACGGTAGTGCTGTTGCACTGCAACATCAGTAAATCCCAATCAAAGCCGGAAATGCTTTTTCAGAGGTAGTGGTGAATTACATAATATGTTCAGTTAACTCAGGGTTGGGCAACTATGGCAGGTTTATGCTCTATAGCCTTCTGTGCTGTTACTCCTGCCCTCAAACATCTTGCCCCCCCAATGTGAGGTTGACTCCAACCCTCCTATATTTTCTTAAGGGCCTAAAGACATGGCTTTGCCAGTTGGCTTAGGGCCTCAGTGGGGGAACAGTGTAATGGAGGTGGCTGAGTAATAACAGATCCCACCTCCCTCTCCAGCCCGTCTCCGCCCTCCCCATGTGTATTTGGTTTTAAAGTTTTATTTTAACTTTTTATGTTTTAACTTATATGTAACTGTAAGCCATCCGGAGTTACCCTATAGTAAGATGGGCAGCCAATAAAAATTATAAATAAATAAACTCCCAGAATTCCTGAACCAATACATACAGTAGGTGCCCACCCTTGAATTAAATCATAGAAATAGTTTGATATGAGCAGTCTTCCTAAGTTTCTGGACTGTTAGAATCATCAACCAAACCAACCAACATGTCAATACTTCTAAAAGAAAGGCAGTAGTGTCTGTCAGCTATACAGATTGGCAGGAACTGTCATGATTTTGAGACCCTTCGTGGTAGTCCAAACTAGAAACACAACCAGGAATACCAGCTCTATCTTTCCTGTAAGGTTGTATTAATACAATCTTGCACGTCTGAAAGTATTTTTGTCCCCCTCTTCTTTTATCTCCAGGAAACAGGAAGTTCCCTTCCAAAATGCTTCCCACATTTCCTATCCTTTTGCATGCTGATTGTCCCGCATTTGCCTCCTGCCTCCCAAGATCATTCCCACATACCATTGGTGGTGGTGGGGTCATCCTGGAGGAAAATCCCTCAGTAAAAAATTCAGATTCCTACCCATGCACAAAGTCTGCCTGTCAAAGAGAGCACATGTGAAGGAAAAAAAGTGCAAGAGAAAAGACTTTACTCCTAGCTGAGTTTTACACTGTACTATCAATGTATCATTGTGACACACTATAAATACAGATGAACTCAGATGAGAACTAGACCAGGTCTTCTCTACTCACTATTTGGGAAAGGATCTTCAGGGGAAAAGGGGAAAAGGGGTAGGAATGGCCAGGAGGATATATTCAACTTTTTGCTTGGTGCTTGATTCTTTGGGAAACTCTGACAAGGTACTTAAGCCAGTCAAGACTATTTACATGATGCCTCTCCAATAAATAAAAAGCACTCAGCATTTAAATAATTGGTTTCTCTGTACAGTAAGCATTTTATTTAAAAAAAGCTGATTAAAGGAGGGAAGAATTCCACTTACCCTGTTTTATTTTCAAGAACTATTTACAGTAAATGCTGAATTGAAACTCTTCCTGTCCAATCCTGAGTTTTAAGCTGTGTAATTGATTTTGGCAGCAGCTAGATAAATTTGTTTGGGTATAAAAGCGAATCAGTTTCAGGACTGATCAGTTTGTGATTGGGAGACCACTGGGAGTCTTAGGACCACAGATGTAGGCTCAATAGGGAACAGAAAATTATTCTGGAAGGAGGGCAAACCACTTCTGTCCTACTGACTGACTGTGTAGTTATCAGGAGTTGAGATAACACAAAGAGTCTTTTGGTTGCATTTGTATGATTCTCAGAACTTGTTCAACTTGATTCTCCAAAGCCACAGCACATTGTTTCTTCCAAAATAATTGTTAAAGGAATAGTGGATGACCCATGACCTTTTTTCTTACCAAAAAAGAGAAACAAGAATGACCACTAACAGCTAACAATCAGCTATGAAATAAGACAACTGCAGAGTTTTAGGTCTCCAACAAGGTAAATCACATTGTGTTTGCAATGGCTCACTAAACTGCCTTGCAGAGGCCTAGTTTACTTTCTCAGGCCCTATAATATGAGAGCAAAATCAATATGCTGTACAATGTTTTCCAATGCATGTAATTATTCTAGTCTGGCTACTTAGCATAAGGAAGGCAAACAACAACCAAGCAGAGCACAAGACAAAACAGCAGCAGTTTTCAGTCCTAATTTGAACAGGATTTTAGCTCTTGGTAAGGCTGTGTGTTCAGCCACAGAACATGTACTGTAATTAAAAATATGGTTTTATTTTTGCACACAATACACAGAATGACAAACAAGCCAGCCACATTTTAGCCTAGCACGTTGAAAGAAGACATGTTTACTTTATGATTCAGTGTTTGGTGTGAACCCAGGCAACTGGGATAAATAAACCCAGGGGTGCTGGGGGTTCGCAGAGGTTTGGGAGAACCTCTTGCTAAGAGTCTTCCCAGTTTGGAGAACCGCCAAATCCCACTACTAGCTGGCCCCGCCTATGCCTCCCCTCCCCTCCCCAGAGTCTCCAGGCGTCCCATTTTAGATCCCAGGTAGGTGCAGGGCCTGTGCAGAGGCTCAGGGAGGGTGAAAAATGGGCCTCCTGGAAGTTCTTCAAGTCCAGAAATGGGCCTGTTTCTGGCTTCCGGAGAGCCTCTGGAGCTTGGAGGGAGGCCATTATCACCCTCCTAGAGGCTCCGGAACCCGGGGATTGCAAAAAATGTCCCACCAACGTGGTGCAGGAGGCCGACTAGGCTATGCCCACCATGGCCACGCCTACCCAGCAACTGGGCAGAGAACCCCTTGCTAAAAATTTTGTGGCCAATCCCTGAATAAACCATCTATTAACCATGGATAAAATCTCACAAACACATGTCTGCACAACATGATAACTACATCCAGTTAACTCAATAATTCATTTTGTTTCTGTACACAACACAAATGTGCATTCTGACCATAGCTGATGGCTCTTAGCATGTTTTATAAACCCTATAAATTGTGGCTCATTCAAAATATATAAGACTGTTAGTTCATGATTGCAACAGGTAACCTAGTCATCAAAATGGTAACTTTCTCTGTATTATGCAAAAGTTCTATTTCATGTATGTTACCATGTAGCAGTAAAAGTACAGAACCAAACTGAGTGTGGCAGGAAGACCCTACAACAGGAGTGTCAAACTCGCGGCGTCATGTCACGTGACATATCGTGACTTTTTTCCTCTTCGCTAAAATGGGCGTGGGGTGGTCAGTGCATGGTGCATCTGGCCAGTAGGCCATGAGTTTGACACCCCTGGTCTGCCCTACAAGATGCTAAAGAAACAAAAGAAACAAAAGTTTGCAGTTGCATTGGTTTGTACTTTATTGCACCGAAAAAGTCAAAAGACACCACAAAAACTCTTTCTCTTAACACTTTTTGTTAAGAGGCAGAGTCATTTAATTGCCCTTCATTGCACTACTCACCAAGTTTCAGGCAAACTTAGCACACAACCTACAAAGCTAACTATGACTTCTGACAGCAACTAATCAGGATAATCTTCCTGTGCCCCAGGAAGTTCAAAGCTCAAAGGGGGCATAAAACCCAGGGACTCAGCATCTCTTCCCTTTTCTTCGCCCAAGAGCTCCAAGGCATGTGGTCCTGTTCATCAATAAACCATCTTCCCAAGCAGCTTCCATGTTTCCAGTGTCTTTCTCCCCACTTGGAAATGAACCCAGATGAGACATTTCTTCCAGCAGTGCGTTGGACATGTTTGCTGTCTTGAGTTATTTGTAAAAATAATAAAGGAGGGCTACATGTAAATAAATAAAATCTGAATATTTTCTTATATATTTTTTCTGCATTTTTGCTTTGTTCTTTCTTTACTTCCTTCTCTTTCTTATCTTATTAGTTTCTGTTAGTTTTTTTGTCTTTCTAGCGTAAAAAAAGAATCCAAAACGTCCTCTTTATTTTTTATTTTTTGTTTAATTGCCACTTGGAAAAGTCTGCAATGCCAAAGCACCTCGGATGCTAGACCTTTCTCAGGCACCGCCAGAGGGCAGCCGCGGGCTTGGCCGGCTTCCACAGCCCGCCGTTCTCTGTGGTTCGCGGAGGCCAGAGCCTCTTCCCGAACGGCGGCCTGGCAACATGTGGAGCCGGGGGAGATCCTGCGTCTTCTCGGCGGGACTGTGGCTCGGGAGGGCCGGCCGTCTAAGCAACGGCGCGGGCCGGAGGAAAGAGGCGGCGGCGGCCGCTTCTTCCTTCTTTCTCAGCCAGCCGGTGAGCGTGCTTGGCTTGCGCGGACATCCGCGGAGGGCGGGAGGGAAGGAGGGAGGGCGGCCACCAGGACTTGCCCAGATCGGTCTTTTGGGGAGGCGGGTGGGGTCAAGGAGAGAGTAGGCCAGGGCGGGGATCTTGGCGGAGGATTTGAACTTTATTTCCCGCCGTTCTCAGCGAGGTAGGCGTCGCCTCGGACGGGAAGGGATCTCCCCTGATCCGACCAGGGCCTTGGAGGGGCAGCCGCAGAGCCTGGTGTGTCATTCAGCACAGGGGTCTCCAACCTTGGCAACTTTAAGCCTGGGGGACTTCAACTCCCAGAGTTCTTTGCTTTGCTGGCTGGGGAATGCTGGGAGTTGAAGTCCACCGTTCTTAAAGTTGCCAAGGATGGACAGCCCTGACTTGAGCTCATTCTCCGTAAATTGGTAGGGAGGCCGTGGATAGTCTGACATAGTAAAAAGTCCATAATTGTTCACTCCCTTCGTCCAAGGCAATGCATGGGATGGGCGAGGGGATGAAGGGGTGTTAAATCACTTGGAGGCCAGATTTGATGCCTTTCTAAGGCTGATGAATTCTTTCTTCCCAGCTGAAAAGTTGAAACAGGTAACCTGAGAGGTTACCTGAGATACTACAGGCACTGTTTAATAAATGTACCTACTTGCATTCTGCAGTAGTGTGTTGCCAATACAGAGGGAGGTTTTGAATTATGTGTGAATGCAACAGACTCCACAGCCTTGGAGAAATCCTTTTGTATTACAAATAAAACACACACACACACAAAATGCTTTTTTATTCTATGCAATCTAAGCATTTTCATTGCTTGCACTTAATCATAGTTTGACTAGGAAAAAACAAGAGTAGTTTATTAAGTCCTCTAACTTATACTTAAAACCCAAATGGCATTTCATAGAATGTGATTTACTACTGAATATATTCCCATAGGATTAGTTTGCTTTTATTTTGGCTGAGGGGTTGTTCCTTTGCGTTTTCATTCTTAGGAATTTATGTCAGTTTTCCAGTTTGTATCTAAATCTTAATATATTTAGAGTTATATAAAAGAAAGAATAGTTCAATGAATGTCCTATGAGTAGAACTTTTCAATAACTATAGTGGATAAAGCAGAGTGATCTTCCTTTTTTCCAAGTCACATTAATTCCCAGGAGAAAAGGCTGCAATCCCTTTAATGTATTACATGAGAACAGACATAAGTAACTGTAAAGTGATTTTGGGTATTTATGGTATTAAGAAAAAAAATGAGGATGGTGAGAACACATTGATCTCAAAAGACCAGTGATGTATGCGTAAGTAAAGAGAAAGCTTTTTACATTTCAACAATTACAGATTTTTGGTATGTCAGTGTCTTTATTCTGCTAATATTATTTTGTGCTCTAAATTAAAAGTTCAGAACTTAGTTTCCCACAAACGATAGTAACTCAGGGAAGGATGATATTTCCTAAGGCTCCAGCTTCAGAGACCTCTAAATTTCTGCATTTACTCTTCTTCTTTTCTGTGTAAAGAAGAATCAGTTAGCCTTGAGGGTAGAAGGAAAGGATGCACTTGATAATCCACCTGCTGCTTGTTTCTCCACTGCCCAGTTCTGTTTACTGGAGTGGTGACCTTTGTAACTTAGCTTGGTCTAAATTCTATTTGGATTTTGATAAGAAACTGGAAAAATAGTTGTGGGACTGAATCAACTCCATGGGCTGTAATTGGTATTGTTATAGATAGTCCTTGACCTATAATCACGATTTGGGTTGTAAATTGTAGTGATTGTAAGTCCAATTGTCAGGCGATTAGATTTGAATTTATGACCATTTTTACAACTATCACTAAATGAGTCACTATGGCTTCTAAGTGAATCGTTTCCAGCACGATGATGTTACCTAGTTGGTACTGAAATGTCTGTATTTAAAAGCACTTAGATTTGAAAGTATCTCCCATGGCATGAAATAGAGTTGTGCTCATTTATAGACCTCAGTGGTATGTCATGGCGTCATGGCATTTACTTCTAGCCATACTTAAAACAGTTTTCCTCTAAATGTCTCAAAATATAATTCACAGGATTCTTTTTAGCCATGCTACCTGAGAGTTCTAGAAAATTTGTTCATTCGTTCATTCAGTTTCTACAACTAAGTGATCTTGGCGGCTTACAATTCTAAAAGTATAAAACAATTTAAAACATTAAATCAATAAAAACATCCACAAAATAATTAAATTGTAGCCCTAATCCATCTACAGGTCACTATTTTGGCAAACGCTTGTTTAAGTTGAAACTTTTTTTTAACAGGATGTTCATCTACACTTTTTAGACCATGTTCTGATCAACAAAGTCAAGAGTATTCAACTTATATTTGAAAGAAGAACAGGAACTCTCATAGACAAAAGGTATATTATATGCACCATTGATAATGTATTGTGTGATTTTTTTTTTCCCCTAAAGGCTAAATTAGTGAGCAAGACAGAACTTGATATCTGACACTCAGAGCTGGCATTAACCAACCTAGTACCAATTGTGATTAAGTTTCACAACCACAGAGACAAACTTTGTTAAGAATGATATATTTTCTATCTGGTCTTTTAAGTCGGTCAGTAGTGAGTTAGTGATTGTTGTAATTCAGTTCCACCAACTCGCTACTGATAGTCCACTCTTCTTTTCAGCATTATGAACTTCTCAAGGAAGCTGGATCTTCATGTAAAATATGATAGTTGAGCCTGGTTACCTATGTCTCAAGTGAGAACTCTGGATTGATTGGTTCTGTGGTCCACTGTTTGTTTTTCTGACTATTCATAGTATTTGCAATAATTTCTCCAACATTATATACTGTTTCTGATTTGCTTCTTCAAAATGTAACTTTCACATTCAGAGAATGTCACAGGGAAAACTACTGTCTTCATCATTCTAATGCTTGTAGATACTGACACATTTTAGCATCCAAATCTTTTTTTCCACATATTGTTATTATCCTACCAAGCGATACTATAGCATCTTTGTTGACTGCTGCTTATTCACTGTTGATGGTCACTCCTAAAAAACAGAAGCCATCCAGCACTTCAGTATCTTCTTTATTATTTCAAAGGCTTTTTACTGTACCAATTATCATTGGTTTGATTATCTTTATATTTACTCTTAATTCCAATTTTCCTGCTTTTTTACTTTAATTACTACAACTTTCAAATCATTTATAGCTTTCAAAGTAGAGTGATCAGTATATCAGAAGTTACTGATATTTTGTCCAGTTTTAAAATATGTTCATCTTCTACCAATACAGCATGTGTCAAATATTTTCAGCCTATAAATTGAATAAATAAGGAGAATATACAGCCTTATCTCACTCCTTTGTCCACTTGGAACCAGTCTGTTGTTGTGTTGTTCAGAATTGGCTTTCTGTCATGCGTATAGATTTTGTACGTGAGAGATTCTGGGATTCCCACTTTCCTATGGACATACCCTGGCTTGACATAGTCAGCATAATTCAAAGCCTTTCTATATCCAATAAAGTGCTTATTGACCTTTTTTTTGCATTCTTTGACTTTTTGAAGTATCCAGTATTCACATGCAATAATGTCACTTATTTATTCCTTCGCCTTTTCTAAAACCAGTTTGAACTTGTGGTATTTCCCTTTTGTTCCTAAGGCTCTAATCTGTTTTGGGCGACCCTAAGCATTATTTTACTTAGTTGTGACATTAAAGGATGTTGGATAATAGTTTGCACAATCTATGAAATCTCTATTCTTTGATATTGATAAGTAGATTCAACTTTCAGACTATTGACAACTGTGTTGTTCCAGATTTGCTTGCAAAATTTGGTTAGAACCTCTCTTGATTCTTTTATTATTCCCATAGCATTCTGTCCTGGTAATGACTGGAATGCTGATTTAACTTCCAGTACTAGCAGTTTTTACAAACATGAATACATATCCTATAAGGTATCTTGGATATTAATATACTAGTACTTACTATGCAGTATTTCAGTGTACTGTCATTTTTATTTATCTGCTTTGAATAAGTTACTGTTTCTTGACATCTTTTAGCATACTAGATTTGAGGTTGGAATATCCTTTTGAGCTTGGAAATCTTTTGGAAAATGTTGTTTTCCTGTGTCTGTTTCCATTTTAGTGTCTTTACAATGGCAATGCTGTGGTAATGCTTCTCTTTCTCTCTTCTAAGAGCTCCCTGAAATTATTTCCTCAGTTCCTTTACCTTTTCTTAGCCTTGGCTTATCCTATAGGCAATTTTTACCATCTCTCTTCTCATCCAGTTGGTTTGTTCTGTTTTTTGGTCTTCGACAATATATTTTCACATTCATCCTAAACAGTTTCTTTCATTTAATTCCACAGTTCCTATGGCTGTAAATGAGGCTCAGGATTTTGTAGTTTTCTTTTACATGATAATTATATTGTCAAGATTATGAAATGATGTCTTTATTGTCGCTACCGTCATCATCCACCTTCCTATATTGTTTCTTGCTGTAACTGGGCAGCTATGATGACCTTCGCACCTTGGCTGACCCTCCTGGAAGAATACACTGTTGGTGTAACTGCCTGATGACTTACCACATCTGCCCCCCCAAAAAACAAAAAAACCTATCCCTGTCATATTGAGGCAGCACAAGCTGGGGAATGTTAGAGTTAAGGAATCCTTAACTGAAAGCACATGTCCTCAATTTAGTGTAGTAAACCACAGGCTCTCGTAGCATTAATATTCTTAGTTGAGCTGCCTCTAAAATTTATCTCACAGGCAGGACCAAATAACATTTTTATAACCTCTAGATGGCAGAAGAGAATATCTTCCTAGATTTTTTTAGTTCTGTACTCTGGTCTAAAGGTAACTATAGGAGTTCCTTGCTAAATGTTACCCTTTCTTTTCTTTCTTACTCTGCTTCAGAGTAAGTCTGTTATTGTTTACTTACAGATGCTGGAGGTATCCTTAATTGTTGCCTTAATTGTTGTATTGAAACATTAAGAATATCACTAACTTAGCAGCATTACTGATCCAGTGAGCCAGTTAGGTCTAATAGTTAAAGCACCAGGCTCCCGACCAGGAGATTATGAATTCTAGTCCCACTTTAGGCATGAAAGCCGATTGGGTCACTTTGGGCCAGTCACTCTCTATCAACCCAATCCACCTCACAGGGTTGTTGTTTTGGAGAAAATAGGAGGAGGAGCTGTCTGCCACTTTGAGTTATTTGTAAAAATAATAAAGGCAGGTTATAAATAAATATTGAGCAACTTGTCCTTATTTTATTCTTACATGAGACAATGCAGGCTTAATTCACAAGTCTCATCCAGAACATTTTTGGCAGATGTCCTTCCAAATGTTGATTCTGTTTTAGTAGTACTGAACGTATTCTCTTAACTAGCTTTATTGAAATTGTTTATTTCCTTAGGAGCTAGGAAAGAAAATTAATTGTTCCTCCTGCAGGGATAGTTAAAGAATCACCAGGCAAGGATACTTTCCATTCCTGATAGAAAAGGAATTTTGCAATATATCCAAAGTTCCATTTGTTGTTTCTAGAAGTACCGAAATATATTCAATGGTTTGTCTCATAGAGGAGTAATTGCTACTATCTGATATATATTTGTATCATATCCAAATGTTTTTTGAAAAGTAATAGGCTAAGAATTCTTACATCAGATGGTTGCTTAAATTAAATGAATAGAAATGACTTAATGGCCTGTCTAGAATTAAACCTCATCTGATTTCTCTCTTCATGGTCTATAATAAACTTTCCCCCATTCTCTATTAATAAAATCTATGAAATGCTTCCAACACTAGCCAATAACAAATATCTTCAAGTAGTCTGATTTTTTTTTCCTCTGAATGTTTATAATCTCTCCCTCTTGTTTTCAGCAAGTAAATTTGAGCGAATCTTTATTCACATGACTTTTACAGCTCGTTAGATGAAACCAAGTATGAAAAACTTGCTGAAGAAACACTGGAATCGTTAACAGATTTCTTTGAGGATTTGGCGGACAAGCCGTTTACTTCTAACGATTACGATGTCTCCTTTGGGGTATAATGCTATTGTTGCTTTTTATGATTTTTTTTTGTGTGTGAATTTTAACTTGTTTGTACTTAGAACATTAAAAAACCCTGCATAAGTGAACAAATGGACAATTTGCTGCATCATTTGGAAATCTTAGGCACAATGCTATGTAGGCAGACCCTGTCATTCCTTAATGTTGTTTCCTTAAGATGCCTTTAGCGTTAAAGTTGAATTCAAACTGTTGCTTCATATATTTCATCCTACATGATCTTCATGATTCTATATATCCGTAATGGTGAACCTATGGCACGCGTGCCACAGGTGGCATCCAGAGCCCTCTCTGCGGGCACGCCAGCCGTTGCCCCAGCCCAGCTCCACTGCGCATACGTGTGCACCTCCTGCCAGCCAGCTGGTTTTCAGGTCTTCACCATGCATGCCTAGGGGGGTGGGGCACATGTGTTGGGGGCACTCACATTGCATTTTGGCCTACATTGCATTTGCCTACATCCACGTAGGCAGGGATGGGTTCCTACCGGTTCGCTGGTTACCCGCTTTGTGGGTGCGCTTCCCGATTGCCTGTCAAATGTGCGCTGCGCGCGATTGACTTCAAAATCTTCGTGGTGTTCTGCAAGCACTCTGATCCAACAGCTGCGCGGCCGCTATCCGTGGA
>JANHGC010005481.1:7965-19358 GCA_027560395.1 Boaedon fuliginosus | reverse complement strand
CTATCTATCTATCTATCTATCTATCTATCTATCTATCTATCTATCTATCTATCTATCTATCTATCTATCTATCTTGCATTTTCAGAACATTGCTTAGATCCAGTCAATATGCAATAAATAACAATAGCCATAATATGTGTCATAGTAAAGAGAACGTCTATTTAATCTAAGAGTTCTATCCTTCCTTAGTAATCCAAACAAAGGCCTAGGTATTAAAGCTTTGGGTTAAAAGAAACACGGACTTCAAATGCAATACATGCCTCTAAATAGAATTATAATGCATAGATGGTTTCCAAGTTGAATTAAATTCTGTATCAGACTTATTTTTCAAATAGATTGAAATTATTTTTTGACAGTGATGCATATTGTCATTCTTCTACAGTACACATTATATGTGGGGTTTTTTTCAAAGTCACAGAATGAAAAAAATCTGTCAGGACCTGTTTTGGGATGGACTTTTCAGCCAGCCTCTTTGAGAGTGGAGGAATGGCCTGCTAGATTGATTTCAGTCCACATTGGCAGGAGGGTGGGGGCACCATGGAACATTCCTGCTCTAAAAGAGGCTGGCTGGAAAAGTTCACAGCACAGGCCGAGAGAGATTTTTAGTCCAGGGTGTTTGAAGAATGGAGTACTTGGAGCCAGGCTGGCTCCAAATGCTCCAAGGTAAAATCCCTTTCGCCATAGACTTTTTCACCAGCATCTTTGAGACTGCAGGGGCTCCCTGTCAGATAGATTTCACCCTACTCTCTGTGAAGCAACCCTGTTGTTCTCAAAGATGCTGGTTCTAAAAAGGCTTTCTCCCGCTTCAGAAAGATCACATTTGCTGACAAGCCAGCAAAAGGGATATTTCTAAAATGGGTAGAAAAGCCTTTCTCTCACTTTAAAAAGATCACATTTGCCAGCCAGCTAGCAAACCAAATCTTTCTAAATGGGGGTGGGAGTGGATTTCTTCTTTCTTTAGAAAGATAGCATTTGCTGGTATTTTTGTAGCCCTTCTCCCTTTTCAAAAATATTGTATTCTCAGGCTCTCTAGCCAAAAAAACCCTAGCGAATCCAGTGTTTCTAAAGGCTGGAAAGGCTAGTCCTGAGATGGGAGAGGAACAGCGTGGCTTCGGGGTCTGAGTTTTATTTCTCCAGCCCAGTGCAAAAATCCTTTTTTACTCATGGAGGGCAGCTGCTTGATCTCTTTCTGTTTAACAACCCACGCAGTTGGTTAATAATCACACTTGGGAGAGCCAGGTCATCGTGTGCCTCACTTAATGAGCATCAGGAGTTGCAACTCTAACCACCAGGCTCTATTATGTTCATAAGACAAGGACTGAAGCAAGGGTTGATAAATGTGGGCTAATTCTTTTTCTATTATTTATCCCATCCTTTTTTTATGGCACCGAGCCAAAGATAGTTATGTAAACTACCTTGGAGTCCCATTCCCTTAACAGAGGCAGTGTAGCCATTAACAGGATGTAATCCAATCTGTAATCCAAGTTAATATAGTATCTTGGAATCTGGAATGCAATCCTGGTCATTCATTAAAGTTTAGTACAATCTGAAGCTTCAAGTTATACTTGCTTTTGCCACTTGTTTAATACTTTGTCTTCAAATCTTATTGGAGTAATCATTTGAAATATTAAGTGCTATTAAACTGTACCTGTTACATTCTTACATTCTCTAAAATTAATAATTTCTTCAATATAGATACAATTGCTTCTAAAATATCATACCTTAGCAAATAAAGGTGAGGGTGCATCAATTTGACCATCTTGCTTCTTGATTATATCTTTGAAAAGAAAGGAAAAATTAAAGCTGCCTCCTCCACTACTTGAAAATTATGATCTCCTAAAAGTATTATTAGTCAAAAATATAACCGAAAAACAAAGCGGAACATTTTGAATGTTGACATAAGTATTAATGTAATAGCATATTTGTGGCAGAGAATGGTGTTACAATTTTAAATGACTTTATCTAAAAGAACAAATGCTGTTTGCCCAGTTTCACTGTTATGTCCTAACTCACCAGATCTTTTGAATCGATGTCCTATACTCCGAGACCAACCAATAGGATGAATGAGTGGGCTGTACATATGGCACCAGAAGTCATCTGTTTTGTCCTCACTTTCTTCATACACTAGTCTTAACCTGCCTCCAATTACGCTGTCAACAATTGCTACCCGTGTTCGGCAGAGGTGTGTTTTATCGACAACTTCTACTCTCATAGAAGGCTTGAAAGGATACTGCATACTTTCAGATACCTTGAAACAAGTAATTGTGCAGCATTAATGCATGTGTACCTGCAAATATTTATTATCCAAAATATTATCTGCAAAGCTCTGTATATATAGTAAAACTTATTTTGTGTACACACACACATACAGTGGGGCAAAAAAGTAGTCAGCCACCAATTGTGTAAATTCTCCCACTTAAAAAGATGAGAGAGGCCTGTAATTGTCATTCATCATAGGTATACCTCAACTATGAGAGACAAAATGAGAAAACAAATTCAGAAAATTACATTGTCTGATTTGTAAAGAATTTATTTGCAAATTATGGTGGAAAATAAGTATTTGGCCAATATCAAAAGTTCATCTCAATACTTTGTTATATATCCTTTGTTGGCAATAACAGAGGTCAAACGTTTTCTGTAAGTCTTCACAAGATTTTTACACACTGTTGCTGGTATTTTGGCCCATTCCTCCATGCAGATCTCCTCTAGAGCAGTGATGTTTTGGGCCTGTCGCTGGGCAACACGGAGTTTCAACTCCCTCCAAAGGTTTTCTATGGAGTTGAGATCCGGAGACTGGCTAGGCCACTGTAGGACCTTGAAATGCTTCTTATGATGCCACTCCTTTGTTGCCCGGGTGGTGTGTTTGGGATCATTGTCATGCTGAAAGACCCAGCCACGTTTCATCTTCAATGCCCTTGCTGATGGAAGGAGGTTTGCACTCAAAATCTCACGATACATGGCCCCATTCATTCTTTCCTTTACATGGATCAGTCGTCCTGGTCCCTTTGCAGAGAAACAGCCCCAAAGCATGATGTTTCCACCCCCATGCTTCACAATAGGTATGGTGTTCTTTGGATGCACCTCAGCATTCTCTCTCCTCCAAACACAACGAGTTGAGTTTCTACCAAACAGTTCTACTTTTCTTTCATCTGACCATATGACATTCTCCCAATCCTCTTCTGGATCATCAAAATGCTCTCTAGAAACTTCAGACAGGCCCGGACATGTACTGGCTTAAGCAGGGGGACACGTCTAGCACTGCAGGATTTGAGTCCCTGGCGGCGTAGTGTGTTACTGATGGTAGCCTTTGTTACGTTGGTCCCATCTCTCTGCAAGTCATTCACTAGGTCCCCCCGTGTGGTTCTGGGATTTTTGCTCACCGTTCTTTTGATCATTTTGACTCCATGGGGTGAGATCTTGCCTGGAGCCCCAGATCGAGGGAGATTATCAGTGGTCTTGTATGTCTTCCATTTTCTAATTATTGCTCCCACAATTTATTTCTTCACACCAAGCTGCTTGCCTATTGCAAATTCAGTCTTCCCAACCTGGTGCAGGGCTACAATTTTGTTTCTGGTGTCCTTCGACAACTCTTTGGTCTTCACTATAGTGGAGTTTGGAAAGTGACCGTCTGAGGTTGTGGATAGGTGTCTTTTATACTGATAACAAGTTTAAACAGGTGCCATTAATACAGGTAATGAATGGAGGACAGAAGAGCCTCTTAAAGAAGTTATAGGTCTGTGAGAGCCAGAAATCTTGTTTGTTTGTAGGTGACCAAATACTTATTTTCCACCATAATTTGCAAATAAATTCTTTACAAATCAGAAAATGTGATTTTCTGGATTTGTTTTCTCTTTTTGTCTCTCATAGTTGAGGTACACCTATGATGACAATTACAGGCCTCTCATCTTTTTAAATGGGAGAACTTGCACAATTGGTGGCTGACTACCTTTTTGCCCCACTGTAATGTGGCATGTGACAATATAAAAACAAAAAGGAACCATAATAAAACTGAGGCAAAAGAATATCAGGTTCTTCTTTTTGCCATAGACTGGTGACTGAATGATAGTTCCCAACTTTTAAAGAGGGAAGGGGCTGTTTTCCGAAATGAGCTAGTCAGATTAGTTCAGAAAATTCCAGTTTATGGTTTCTGTCATTTTATCTTTACATTCTGGTGATCTTTACGCCACCAGTTTGGACTAATGACATTTCTATCTGATGGAAAGTGATTGGGATCAAGCTTAGTCACTGAAAAAATAAAGATGCCATTCTCAACCTCACCAAGAATTTCTTTCAGAATTTTTCATTTTTCCTTGACAGTCTTGTCATCTCTTGTTTTTCACCTGCTAAAACCTCTTCCAATCCAGGACCTGTGGGTCACTTTCTGTTTCCAAGGCCCAGTTTATCTGGGATTTGTGAAATAATTACTGAATAGAAGTCCCAGGTTTGTCTCTGTGTGCCTTCAAGGCAGTTTTTGACTCCTGGGGACGGACTGGACAAGTCCCTGCAGTTTTCTTGGCATGTTCCAGATGTAGACATTATCAAAACTGAAACTTTCCGGCAACTCCATAGGGAAGCCCTGATCCTCAAACAATGAGTAGAATTGTTCTTTCCTTCCAAATGGCTTGAAACCCAAGATTGCAGGCCCAAGGCTGGAAGTGAGGGAACGTAGCCCTACAGTTTCCCCTCATGCCCAGCGTCAGTGCACAGCATTAAAGGCCTACTCAAAGGCATAGGAGTTTGTTGCTCTGACTCTTTTGTCCTTCTTCTCTGAAACGGGTTCTTCCACGCTTCTTGTTGCCGAGCTTTTGTTTTACGCTGCAGCTTAATTTCTTCATAACCGCCCCCCCCCTCCCGCGGTGTATGTATGCGCGTACTTGCGCGCTTCTTTTTCTACTCTTTGTAACTCTTCCCCCCCTTCTCCCCCCACAATGGAAACGGAAGCCTTGGTCGAGCTGAGGCACTGAGTGGCTGCCGCGATTCCTCCCTCGCATCATGGGAGGCGTCAAGCGGACAATTAATGCCCTTGCCGGCGCCCGCCTCTCAACTTCCAAGAGGGAAGACGAAATGTTGCAATGGGAGCAGCGCAGGGTTCCATCGGGAGCGAACCAATTGGTCCAGGAGGGGGGAGGGAGCAGGTCTGTATTAGCACCCAGCGCCGTTTCCTTTCCCCCGTTTTATCCTTCGCTGCTGTTCTCGGTGTGTTTCACTGGCCTAGTCTAGATAGTGAATTCGGGCGTCAAGTCGGTACCACAGGTGCACGCGAGGTTTTTTTTTCTTTTGTTTGTTTGTTTGGAACCCCCCCCCCCGGCTCGGAATGGTAGCGGCGTTATTAAAGAGTGTTGCTTCGGTGTGGTAGTTGCGCTCAGTGAAGGAAACGGGTGGATATTCCGGCCGGGCGGCTTGTTGGATTTGTTGGGAAGATGCGGGGATAAGGACTCCGAAGGCCAGGATAAGTTTTTGGGTTCCCACAAACAGCGCGAAACTTTTTTCGGGGTGCAAGGAAGCCCAAGCGTTGCTCAGGAAGAGCAAGGCGCCCGACGCTTTCTGAGCGTGAAAATCGGGGGAAGTGGGACGGCTGAAGTTTTCCCCGTAGCGGTTTCCGACAAGGAACCCTCTTGGAGATGCCGGTGAGAAGGAGCGATCGCTATCTGCCTGCTCGGCCGATGTTTTCACCGTGGTTTCGGGTAAGTTTTTAAGCATCCTCTCCTTCCCGGTTTCTTCCTATCTCCCATCCTCTCCTCGCCAGCTTCAAGAGTTGAATTTACGGAGCCCGATTGGAGCCCGTCTAAAATGGACCCGGGGCTTCCTTTGCTGCAATCATGGAATTGACGTATTTTCGGTTATTGGAAACAATGGGCGATGTTAGGTGGCTAACCGTACGGGTTTTAGTTGTACCTGAAACTTTCCGAATACATTGCCGGGTATATTATCTGTGATAGGTCTATGGTGCCAGAGAGATAGTCGAGTGTTTTTATGTTGTAGAGTGGAACCTACATATTGGCGTAGCTGATATTTTGCTGGTGGTGCAAACAACCTTTTCTTCGCCCATGATTTAGTTAATTGTTCTCAAGGTGGATCAGGGTGCTGTTTATCATCTGACACAATTGAGTGCCCTCAAGACTACAACTCTCATCCGGGCCCCCAGACAGGAGGATTCCTAGGAAGTGTAATTAATTCAAGCTTTAGAAGGGCCCAGGGTGATAAAGGGCTGGTATGGGCGATGTTAAGGGTTTGTTCCTTTCTGACTTCTGCACAAACGCACAGGAGAGTCGGTTTGGATGTTATATTAAGACTGTGTGCTTTAAAACATGATGAACTACTAGGCAAACAATTGTCAAACTTCACTAATAGGACAAAGTCCAAAGCCTTTTTGGACAAATCCAAAAAGCAACTGAACAGGTTAGTGCAATATGTTGTTAGCCGCCTCGAGTTCCCTTCTGGTGAAGAGAGGCGGGGTATAAATTTAATAAATAAATAAATAAATAATAAATAAAATATGTGCATCTTTAATGCAAACACAGTGGGGAGGGAGATTTGTGTCAAACAGGACACTGCCAATTAAATTATTTTATGTCTTGCCCCTTGTATGAACCCAATTGTAGCCTATCCTTTAGCAAGTTGTGCTAGCCTATCCGGTTTTGGTTGTTGTTTTTTAAACTATGGTTAAACCTACTATGACTTAATGTACTGTGCAGACATGGTCACGGCGAATGTAGTGGTTCAGTAGATGTTTGAAACTACACTGTTCATTTTCTGTAAAAAATATAGCAGTGAAGGTGGAAATAGGAGTATTCAGATAAAATCTGAGGCATGGTTTATTTCTTAGTTTTAGAAGATCAAATTTTTATAAGTTCTTTAACATTTTCAGCATGAGGAGTAAATCACAGATTTGTCCAGGTAGCCTATGTAGTGAAGTAATAATTTACTGTGGTATACAAATTAATAGCACATTGGGAATTAAGGACAAACATTTCTCAGTCCTCTTAATTCATCTGTAGAATATTTTTATGACTTCACAAGGTTGCAGAGATGATTCTTTCAAAGAAAATCAAAGCTATTACTTTGAATAATTTTAGCCAGTTGTAGAAACGCTGATGTTTTTTGAAAGAAGCAAAAGTAACATCTGGGTGTGGAAATAATATAAATTTTATCATTTTAAATTAAGGATAGACTAACTAGGAACTATTTTTTTTATAAAACATATATGTTCTTTTTTAAGCAACAGGTTATTTTGTGGCATTTGAGTTCCCCCAATGGGGGAAGAGAGGCGGGATATAAATCTAATAAATAAATAAATAAATAAAAATAAATAAAAAATAAAATAAATAAATAAATTTGCCTAAGAATTTGTACAATTCTTATATTTGTACAATTTATCATTACACAATAATACATAAAAACAGTTACTGCAACCCACCTGCTTAAAGGCACAACAATACACAAAGGTCTGGTAAGATCAACTATACATAAGATCTTTAATTATTTCTTGAAAGTTATAATCTGTCTCCTACTTTTAAAATCTAAAATAGATATATAAAACATGTGTTTATATCAACTGGAGTTTTGAATTATGTTTTAGTATTATTTAATCATCTTAAAAGATTTGTTAAGTTTCATTGCTGCAAACTAGATAATAACTTTTTGAAACCAATATGCATCTATTAATTTTATTCAAATATTATTGTATACTGTTCTGGACCCAAAATTATTCGGTGCACATGGTCAGAAGAAAGATGTATAAATTATTGTTCTGATAGCAGACATGAACTTGCTACTGCTTCTTTCCCCAATATTTATCATATTTCATACCATCTCCCTCATAGAGTGACTCTGGGTGTCAGAGTGACTAATATTAATTTGTAAAATATCAATGTCTTTTCATACTCAGCATGAGTATGAAACTTAAAATGTTTGGCGATTGGTAGCATTTGAAATGCTGACCCCCTGCTTGTTGACTGTCTGTCTGTCTCCCCTCCTTCCCTCCTTCATACAAACACACAGAAACATATTGAGTGGAATTCTGCATTTCATATTCTTAGCTAACAGTAGACCAAAAGGGAAGAACGGCTTCAGGTGGTTTTATTTCATTTTTAAAAATATCATATAATATAATTTGCCTAATAATTGAAGTTATCTCTTTTCTGAGATGGCTATATCTTTGGAGATCAGTTAGAGGAGAAAATATGAGTTATATCAGTGCAAGACACAGGAAATTCAGATACTATGTGTTGCTTCAGCACAGAATAATTTGCAAGATTTTAAAACATGGAGTCTTTATAAACATGTAACCTGGATGTGAAAAGTTCAGGTACCATATTCCTTAAGACTGGTTTAAAGGATACTGATGAAAACAAACCAACGCCAACTAAGGCTATGAAACATTGCTTTCCCCAGAGTGTTAAAACAACTTACAAGAACCACATACAGATATTGTCTACTTGTCATCCAAATATTGATGGATTGAAAGTAATACCAACAAGTTCAGAAAGGCTGTGGCCTGTAGCTTGCAGTGTGGAAGAGCACTGCAGAAAGAAGGGGGCGGGGAGTAAGTTTATAAGGGTCTGGTGTCTGGAGGGAGCCACAGGCTTCCTTTACTGAAGTAGGACAACGTCTGAGCATGGGACTTATTTTCCTGGCTTATTATCACAATAAGGCTGGGGGAAGAGATAAACAACCAACCAAATAACCCAGCAGTTGAATGAGGCCTTGGAGCAGTTCAATAGCTGTGCTTGTTTCCTGACCAATACAAAATCTCGTTACATTTGCTAAAACCTTTTTTTAATGTATCCAGCAAGTTATGACAGTGTCAGTAAACATCTGCCTCCTCGGCTGCGAGTTCACATGCTGCATAGTGAGTTAGTGTTAGTTTGCCTCAACTAACAATTGCTGGGCAAAGAGATTACATTGGGCCGTACAATAGACAAAGAACTCAGTGTCTGGAGGGGGGGGGGAATCTCAGAATTCAGCAAAGAGGCTTCTTGGGGATGCCATCATTTTTCTCTCTTTTCAGTTCAATGGCTAAACCTAATTCTTGTTTTCATTCTAATTCTGAAAGAGTCAGATAACACAAATAATGTGGGCTGAGGCTGTTTTTCTCTCCCTTTCCCTACCACCCTTTGCCCCCTGTTAATATGTGAATTCAGGTAGGCATTAATCCCTTTTCTGCAAGCAAAATCTACCGTATTACATTTTGCAGATGATTGCTGTAGTAATGTAAATCATAGGCAAACTCCCAACTGTGAGTGTAAGCATTGTGAATAAGGCATACTGGGAATAACATCTGTGGGTTGGAAGGAAGGAAGTCTCTTATATTGGCAAGCTTTGCTTCTATTTTTCAAAGTGTTACATTTCAATTTCTGGGAAAGATATAAGTTACTGGGGTGATTATTTTATTAGTAACTTGAAATCAAGGAACATGCAGGAATGGAGGCGGAGGAATGCATAAGAATTAATATGATGACAGGTAGCATATAAAAATTTATATTTATTGTAAGTGAAATTTGTTGCAGTTTAATCGGATAAATACGGGCGGTCCTTGACTTGCAACCACAATTGAGACCAGAATTTCTGTTGTCTAAGTAAGGTGGTGGTTATTTATTTTTATTTATTTTATTTATTTATGACACTTTTATGCTGCCCAATTCCCCAAGGACTCTGGGCTGCTTAACAACAGAGATACCCTGTTTCCCTGAAAATACGACCTCCCCTGAAAGTAAGACCTAGCTTGGTTTTTACACGCGCGCCCAATATACGTGTGCCCCTCACTAATAGGTTAGTCAGTAGGTAAGGAAAAAGTAAAGTTTTCTTTTTCATCATCTTTATGCCTCCCCTCCTTGCTTTTTTAATCAAAAGGTCACTTTGGCTATTTTTCATCTTCTCAGAACCGGATTTAGTCTTTTCTGAAAAGCAAGTTTCATGTTTTGATTAAAAAGCAGAACTTTAGAAATTATTTAGGAAAGATCCTTGGGAGTGCACTGGGGCATGAACAAGCAGCTGCAGTGGCTTTATGATTGAGGAGCTATCATGTGCAACTGCCATGGAATGTGGGGCAGCATGCAGCTGTTACAAAGAGAATTAGATGTTGCATTCACATCTGCACATGTTTCACTGCAGCTTTTCATACAATATTGTATGAAAACATTGTACACCCCTGTTTAACAGAAAGGTTCCCTCAAGAGCTATTAGACATTCCATCTAATGCAACATGGATTGATTGACTGATATTCTGTCTTTATTTTCTACAACTTCAGGCAGCATGAATTTAACTGACAGTGATTGGCCTGGATCATTAAATATATGTTCTCCTTACTATATGTTCTTGGTATTATTCCCAATAAAAATATTTCTGGTTTCAATTCTATGTATTGTAATGTCAGTTTTTCTAACCACTCTCGTATGTTTAACCAATATTTCTTTGCATGTTCACATGTCTACCACATAAGGTAATATGACCCAGGTTCTTGCTGGCATTTCCAACATTTCATAGATTTATTTTAAAAACATGATTTTCATGTCGTTGCCTTCTACTAGTCTTCTACCATCTTAAGGAAAAAAGAATAAAAAATGTAAGTGTTAATTTCATTTGCACTTTTGATCAATTGCTGCTTAAGGTTATTAGTTTATTATTCAGCAGTAGCTAGATTTAATGGCATGCATAAAAATGTTACTTATACTATGCAATGCTTCCAGAGTTAACTAATTTTTCTCCAAAGTATGTAATTTTATATGCCTTTTGGATAGTATTTTGTTTCAAGTAAAAGAAAATCCTGAAAAGAGTGAATTTTAAACTGGGCCATTTGTTTCTACATTTGGTATGAAATAAATTTAGCTGTGTAAAAGTAGCCAGAAATGGACTTTGTCATCCAATCACATTCTCAACGAATGCTACTACTTTGAAGTTATATTAGACAACATTCTGTTTGTTTGTTTTTAAATGTGAAGCACAAATGTAAACTTAAGAGTAGCAACAGCCATAAGAAGCACTAATGGCTTGGGTTTAAAGAAGGTATAAGTAATCAGCAAAGTGCTAAGGACACCATTGTGGGACAGAATAAATTGTTTATCTTTCTATATTCTGCTTTAAACCTTTTGCCCTCTGTGGTTTGACTCTTACATGCTCCAACTGCATCTGGCTTCCCATTACAGATCCCTCACATCCTGGTCACAAATTGTTTCAACTTCTACCCTCAAAACGACACTATAGGGCACCGCACACCAGAACAACTAGACACAGGAACAGTTTTCTCCCAAATGCCATCACTCTGCTAAACAATTAGTTCCAACAATACTGTCAAATTAATTATTAGGACTATATTTCTATTACTCTTCTCACCCTTCCTAGTACCTACCTCATCCCACTTATGTCCATGTTGTTGTATCATTTCAATTTATAT
>JANHGC010005479.1:29335-40692 GCA_027560395.1 Boaedon fuliginosus | reverse complement strand
CAACATAGATAGCAATAGCACTCAGATGTTATACACTGCTTATCAGAGCTTTACAACACTCCCCAAGCAGTTACAGTTAACAACAGTTAACAACACTCCCCAAGCAGTTAATTCATCCTAATGAATTAAAATTATTACAAGATGCAAGAGAAAGAGGTGAATTTGGCCTCCCAGACTGGGAACTATATTACCAAAGTGCGGGATTAGTTTGGCTGAAGGAATGGATTCAATTAAGAAATGAAAGACTATTGACTTTGGAAGGCCATGAACTACAGACCGGATGGCACACGTTCTTATGGTATCAAGGCAGCAAAGTCCATGGATATTTTAAGAGACATGTGATAAGAATAGACATTTCATGTATTCATTTTGGCAAATACAATCAAGATATGAAGAGGACAAGAAACGATGTGGTTTTTATGACCAGAATACAGAGTTAGATGAAATATTGACTGGGAAAGATGAAAAATTGATAACAAAATTATATGATTATTTATTAAGATTTAAATTAGCAGAAGAACAAGTGAAGGAAACAATGATTGCATGGGCAAATTTTTTTGGATATAACGTAGAGTTAGAAAAATGGGAAGAATTGTGGGAAAGGAATTATTCACTGACAATATCAACTGCATACAGAGAAAACATGTTAAGATGTTTTACAGATGGCATTTTGACCCGGCGCGGTTGGTGAAAATGTTTAAAAATAAATCTACAAAATGTTGGAAGTGTCATCAAGAACCAGGATCATACTACCATATGTGGTAGACATGTGAAGAAGCAAAAAAGCATTGGTGGAAAATTTGAGAATGGCTAGAAAAAATGACATTACAATATATAGAAATGAAACCTGAAATATTTTTATTGGGAATAATACTTAGAACATATAGTAAAGAAGATACATATTTAATGGTTCATGTGTTGACAGCAGCTAGGAACAGCAATGGAAGGGATTAACAATACCCAGTGAAGATACGATAATTAACAAAATATTAGAATGTGGAGAAATGAATAGATTAACATTAATGATCAAAGAAAAGCAAAATACTGAATATTATATAGTATGGCAGGTGTTTTATAATTGGTTGGAAGATAGGATTAAAGAAGTCAAATGAAGGGAGAAGAGAATATATAAAAATATTTAAGCTGATTGATTAATCATTTGACTATTAGATAAGTATAGTTAAGAATAGCAAGAAATATATAAGAGTTAAAGAATGTTATAACTGTTATAATTAAATGCAAAAATGTAATGATTATTGAAACTATACTATGTGAAAAACCCATGTAACACCAAGTCTGATGTTGGATGATGTTTAAATATATTAAAAAGAAATAAAAACTTTTAAAAAACCCAATATACTACTAGCAAATGAAGTAATGAAATAATGTATACGAACCATATTCACATTTACCTAAAATTGGAAAAATGAAATCAGTTTTATAATGTTCCTGAAAATTGTTCCAGGTGATGATCATTCTATTAGCTCCAATTAATAGCCAATGGAATTGTTATACCATGTATAATATCTGCTGCCACGTTTTGCTCTTCACTCTTTAGCATCTGGTAAGATTATGAAAATTATGAATTATTATCACCAAAGAAACCAATAATCTGAGTGAAGGATTTTGTTCCACATGTGGGACACTATTATTTTATGATTTGCTGATTCAGTAGATTTGTGCAAAGGGACAAACTGAGGATGGGTCATGAAAAGCTTTCTTTGCTGGTGGAAAATAAAATTAGCATGAAATCTTAAACATCTGGGCCAACTAATAATAAAATAGAAATTCATTCTTAAAATGCTAACTTAGGGTTAACTTCCACTTGTCTCAAAAGGATTCTGAATAAACAGGCACTGGACTGTGCTACAAATTATGTATGCCCTATTTACAATAAAACAGAGGCATTATAAGCCAAGAAACCAATTAAGCAGTGTTTTAGTCACTAGTAATAACTGTTGTGAATAAACTGGAATGAATTATTCAGGAAAAATAAAAAAAATCTTCCCCTAAGTCAAATAGATAAGCAGGATTAAGACGCTGCATTCACTTATGCAGGTAAAGCTGTGGATCTAACGATAGCAGTTAAGTTGTTCTTGATAGCAGTTAAGTTGTTCTTGATATTCCTTGGTATAAATGAGATTCCAGTCAAAGCTGACTGTTTCTAATTAAGCCTAATATTTCCCTGGTGAGCCTTTATAATGTCTTAAATTCTACAGTGCCTCGGGGAATCACTATCTTACCAAAACTGCAAAAGCTGTTAGGTCTACAAATACAGTGGTGCCTAATAATTGCTATCTAAATAAAATATTGAAGGGCCAATATTCTACTTAACTGAATGCAAGCCACCTGTCCATTCAGGAAGAAAACGAAAGTGTGTTGCCTATGAAAATTCTTATTTCAGAATGAGCACATATACAGGTGTTTCTTCCTTGTATAGACTTGTGTGTGTGCAGCTGTATAATCCTGAAATAAATCGGTATGTAACTATCAGGAATAAAATGGAAATTAAGCTAATTTTTCTTCCAGATCGTTCAATATCTAACTCATAACCAATTAACCAGCCTCTTAAATTGAAATAAGTTTATTTATGTTCTGGGCACATGATTATTTGGAGGAAACAATGTCTAATATGCATTTTAATGTTGAATAGGGATACATTTGTAGCTTAATCCTTTAAAGGACATACAGTTGTGCATGAATGGCCTATTTATATACATAACCTTGATGCAAAACAATCTCACACGTATTATATTGCGTTGTGTATTATTTTCTAAAATGGAAGCTGAAACCCCACCAATAGCAGATTAAATTTTATGCCTATATATAATTAGGAAACTGAGACAACCATTTCATGTTAAAAGATAAATTGTTTTGGGAAAAATGTTTCTCTTTTTCTCTATGAATGGGAGTTTTTCTGAACTTGGGTAGGATGAAATGACTCCCCAGACTAAGATATTTTGAAGTCCCTTTGCAAACTAAGATCTCTGATTAAGATTTTACTGACTTTCATAATAAAACCTAACGTGGGCGTAGCCTTTGAAGGTCTCCTCTCTCTTTCCAAGCTAGTTAGGATGCAGGAAACTGCCACATCATATCACTCCTCTGAATATATCCACATGCTAATTAACTGGGCTGTGCAGTTCTTTGGATTTGAAGACAAAAAAAAGTGCACTAGAGCTTATGGAGGCACAACCTGTGATTAACATCTTAAAACAACTGCATTTTATCCTGGGACATGTTTGATTGGAAGAATTGCTGACAGATATTGTGCATGTGCCCACGTCTACTCCAAAACACCTGCTCCCCTGTTATCTAATTGGCATCCTCCCCCCCACAGCCCTGATTGACTGTCATGTCTTCGCTAATAATGAAACCGTGATTCCCTGAAAAGCTTTTTATTTGCAAAGCTACAGGTTGGAGTGGAATTTAGTTCAGGCTTATTATGGTACTACTAACCGATAGCAGAATGGAGGTTCCTATGCAGCAATCTAAGTGGGCCTTCATCTCAGCAGATCAATTTCGTGATACAATTATATCGGAAGGCCCATTCTTACCCCCATAGCAGAATCCAGGCTTTTGATAACCTGTGTTTAAAGAGAAAAATTGAAGCTATAGAGGAAATGTGTGAAACAATGCCTTCCCCATTTCACCAGCATTTCACTCATATGCAACTCTTTGTTGATTTAGGAGAGAAATTGTTAATAAGAAAATAAAAACACCATGCTTTGTACTTGACCTACTAGCTATCTAAAACTAGAGAAGGAAGACCAACATATAGTAAAATATGCAGTCTTAAAAATATCTTTATTGATTGCTGGGTCAGAAGTCCATGGCTTGGATTTAGTGCATTCTTTCCACTAAGAGAAAGACTTCTTCAATCTATGCAGCTTTTCTGTTGGCAGAATAAAGTTTCTTCCTTCACTAATTTCACCCTAAATCCCCATTTTTCCAATAACTGCTTTGGGAGTTTGTGGGATCCTCCAGAAGAATGATGGAGGAACATCGCCTTCTCTTCTGTCTACCAGCAGAAGCATTCTGAATGGAATACTTTTGTCAGAGAAAAACATCAGCAACTGTATTTAGGTACAATATTAGTAAGAATCTTTTTCGGTATTTACGTTTTCTATTACTTGTAACTCTAGTTTTTAAAAGCTTTAGTTTTCCAGACAGTACTGAGAGATACTTGAGCTTAATAAGATATCAAATGGCCTCTTTTATACCTGTTATTTTTATTTTAGACATCTGAGCTGTTAAAGATCTTCCTAACTTTGCAAGATTCTGCCGAGGAGTGTCTTTGGCTCTCAGATTGGAGATACAAGAGCAGTAATCTTTCTTTTCTTTTTCTTCAGGGAAGTATTAACTCCTGGCAACATATTTTTTATTTTTGGAAGTGGGTTGCCATTGCCTTCTTCCTAAGGCTTAGAGAGAATGACTGCCCAAAGTTACCCAATTGGCTTTATGCCTAAAGCACGACTAGAATTCATGGTCTCCGAGGTTTTTGGCTCAGTGTATTAACTACTACATAAACTGGCTCTTGAGGGCAATAATAGGAGGTAGTAATCTATCTGTAATGACTGGAAGAAGTTCCTGCTGTGTTTCCTTGTCAAACTGATTTTCAATCTTCATTTCAAACCAAAACATGCATGCAAAAATCTTACCAAGCTAGCAATACATTCCTATTTTTCTCTTGCTTCTATGTACCAAATATATTGATAGGGACTATTGATATACTATATAAAATAAACTATAACCATATTAGTGTTGTCAATTATGCATGGTCAAACCCGAGACCCAAAGAGGAAATAGACTTAGATACCATTTGCCTATGCCAAATTGTATGTATGGAGAAATAGCTATTATTTAAATGGAAATCTGGGAAGATAAAGTATGTCCAAGTGAGTTCTATGCCAGTTCAGTCTTTGTCCTGTTGAATGTTGAAGGAGGTCTTCTATAAAATTCTACCAGTAGATGAGAAATGGAAGGACAAGCACCAGCTCTTTCCTTTTTGAGCAATTGAGTTATGCAATTATAATTATAATATAATATATTAAGAGTTGGAAGGGACCTTGTAGGTCATCGAGTCCAACCCCCTGCTCAAGCAGGAGACGGTTTTAATCGCTCTTGGGAATTGTGAATTATGTGAATTACTGTGAATTATGCAGTTATGTCATTGTGCAGGGTTAATATACTTTAGGGGGGTTATTATTTTCCATTAACTACTGGAAATACAGGAGCCATCTATTTTCCTAAGCAAATTTCAGTTTTGCTAGGAGTACATTTTCAAAAGCATGTATTTGGACAAAGATACCCTCCAGTCCAAGTTCAAACAGGGTTTAACAATCTGAAAGATCAGCTCTAATATAACCATCTCTGCATACAGTAGAGGTACTTATTTCAAAGTTCAGTTCTTAAAGTAATAGCCAAAAGACAGGCAAGACAGGCAATATTATAAATGAGCAAATTCAGAAGAAAAAAAATGATCCCACTAGTTCCTAGTAGATCATTTTTACATTCATTTTTGGCCAATCATTTCTGATGATTGTGGATATTGACATAATACATACTTGGCTTTAAAATAAAATAGTTCTTTTCTGCTGGATAGTTAATTGCTTTACTCAAGTACAAATGAAAGAAATTATTTTCAAACTGCAATTTTCAATTTAAGGGAAGGCTGCCTAATTAAAAAGGTTTTGGGTTTTCTTCTGTTTGAAAGATTATAATGGGATTTCAATCAGTTACTGAAGTCTGTCTCAGCTAGTGAGAAATGATAGGACTTCAGTTCAAGAGTGAGAAAACTATCCATTTCTCTGTTTTCAAGTTTTCTGTCAGATAACTGCTTGGGTTTCCAGAAATGCAAATGAATGATACCCATAAGTAATGTTTGTTGAGAAATTTGTCCTGGATTAGATATTCTAGATTTGGAATGTGTTTGGATTTTTTTATTGTTGTTGGTTATATGCTGTTTTTAAAATTTGCAATGTTTTAGTTTTATTTTTGAACATTGGCAGTTACAGCCTTCGCAAATTCTGAGAATGACATACAAGAGTTTTTCTGGATTATTCATTTGTCACTGCTTTGCAACTGAATTTGAGACTAATCAATCTAGATCATAGTGTTCTGTAATAGCAGTTTATCTCTGAAGGCCAAAGAAAACAATTGTATAGCTTCCAGCACCTTTTCCCAATATATACAGTGTGCTGACTATAAAACTGACAAAAGATATGAATGTGCTTGTTAGGCTTCACTGGATGTCTTACTCTAAATGCCTAAAATAGTTTCATATAATTAATGCAATTTTGGTTCAATTGCACCAGGGAGTACAGATGTGTGACAGGAAATTAATAAATGATGTTGCAATAGATGCATTAATGCATTCTTGTATGATGATGATCCAGCAGATATATTGGCTTTTTAAAGATGAAAGCAGTGTTCACTTATTACTTTAGTTTAGAATATAGGTAGAGAAGGGAGCATGTGAATTTAGAATTCATGTAAACTAAAATGTGAATTCTGAGTTACAAAATTCAAGATTGGGAAAATTAACAGACATTTGACTCTATTTCCACATTCTATATAATTGTATGGATGAGAATTGATTCATTTTATTCAGTTTTGGTTACTGTTGTATCTAATCTTTACTTTAAGAAGAATTCAGGTAACTTTGAACAAGTTCAGAGAAGAGGATCCAACATGACCAGGGACTAAAAATAATAGAAAGTGGAAACTAATTTATGAATAGATACTGAAGGGATTGTGAAAGTTTGGCATCATTAAATAAAAATATGATCATAAAGAAATGTTCCTTGTTAGTCTGGAACAAGAAGACAGCCAAGGAAAAAGCTGGCCCACTGGTTAGAAAAGATGGAGATGGGCATCAGGGAGAAAGTAGAACTGCTTAATTCCTACCTTGCATCTGCCTTGGCAGACACAGTCTGACCTGTCAGAAGCAGCACTGTGGGAGAAAAAGACAAAGGTAGAACAAAATGGGTAAGGATTTGATGAGAAAACAGCTAATTGTTCTGAATCCAGTCAAGTGTCCTGGATCAGACAGATTATATTCCAGGATGTTAAAGGAATTTGTGTGTTAGCTCAGAGCCACTAATTGAAATTCTTGAGAAATATTGGTGCCCAAAGAAAGTACCAGAAGATTAGGCAAGAGCCAATGCTGTTGCAATATTTTAAAAAATAATTGGTTTTTTTTGACAATGTGACTAGATTAGTGGACCAAGGGAATGTTGTGGATACAGTGTATTTAGATTTCTGTAAATCAGCTAATGAAATAGACCACAAAATTGGGACATGTGAGATGGATGGTTCCACTATCAGAAGTATTCATGATTGGTTGAACAAAGCCAGAATTAGGACCTTAACAGATCCATATAGAGGGAGTACGTAGTGGGGTACCTCAGGATTTGGTCCTGAAACTAGTACTTTCTAACATGACCTAAAGGATAAGAAATAGAAGAGATCATACATTTTGTGGATGATATAAAACTGGAGAGGTGGATCGCTAACAACCCAGAAAACAGAGTTGAACACTGGACCTATCACACAAAATGTGATTCAATGGTGAGAAATGTAATCCCTTAGGCATGATATTCCATAAGCACAAACACAAGATAAGCAGTGTCAGGTTTAGCATTTGTATTTGCAAAAGATCTTGGTAGACCACAGGTTAAGCATGACCCAACAATGCGTTGTACCTGCAAAGAGCCAATGCAGTTTTCACCTGCATCAATAGAGGTACAATGTCAAGATCACAAAAAGTTGTAGTACCAAATGAGGGTGAATATATGTGTCCCAGGATAATGTTACAGGATCCAATCTGGATCAGTCACTGGGCCCAGGGGTTTAGTCTGCCAAGGTTTTGGACTCGTGCTGGAGCCCAGGATCATTATTCTTCTTATCCAAGAAGCTTCTTCTGTTCAGAACTGAAGAAGCTTCTTGGATGAGAAGCAAAACATCTTCAAGGGAAAGCAAAGAAAGTCCACTTGCCTTTTGAAAAAGCACCTTTGGTGCTTAAGGAAGTCAGAATCCAAGTGAAAAGGGAAGAAACAGTAGAAGGTTGACAGTGGAACCCATTATCCCCAGAGTCAAGGGTTCTCCTGTTTTAGATGTGTTGAAGTTAGAAGCCTTCTCTAATGAAGGCTTTATTTAGATTCCTTCGTTTAGCACAGAGTTAGATTTATTGGCCTAAATGGACTTTTTGTATGCTTCAGTTCAAAGATTTAGGGCAGATATAGAATAGACAGAAATGAATGTATCATTGTTTATATATAAGCAGGTTGAGATTTGGTACTGAAAGAGGGCATTATTCATTATTTTAAATGATAGAAGGCTGCAAGGTTAAGTTGTGCGTAACTGAATTGAGGTCTATCTGATTGACTGGTACTCATAACTGTCCTTGAGTTGACAGTCATGATACTTTCAAAATCTTTCTATTTTAGTTCACGGAAATTAATTAGCGGGAAATAGCATTGCCACAATAATCCTGACTGTCAGCTGTAACATGCTAATTTCCATAATTTCCATGGGGTCATTCAGAATAGTAACATATCTAGAAAGCTATTTAAGATTTTTAATGTGTGAAACCAATTGACCAGTATGGTGTTTTCCCCCCCACTGCCTTCCCAAGTTAGGAGTGAGAAACAACTAGTGTACAAATTTACCAACTGTTTGCAAAAAAAAATAAAAATAAAAATGTATGCACATTTAAAATAGGACTGATTTTTTTTTCTCCTTTTTTGTCACTAGGCTAATCAAAAGGGTTGAATGATTATTTGGCCAATATAGGTATCTCTTGTGATATATTGTTCCACCCAGAAAATATATTTTTTTAAAAAAATGAAAATGTAGATGTACTTCGTAGTTGATTGCATTCTGCCTATGGTGAAATTTGTATGCAGTTCCATTATATTTGATTGTTTGTGGTAGTAAGATATGCATGTTTTATTAAAGTCATATTCCTGATTAATGGTTATACAATTCTTGCAAAAATATTAATAGGTTTCCCTTGTTGAACCTGAAATAAAGCCAAACATTGTTGGCTACTTTAAGCTTACAGTATGGCATTGTAAGCAATTTATAATCTTTGTGGGAGGAGTATGAGTTTGATAAAAAGAATATAACAGTTTGAGCTTCCAGACAATACAGACAATTGTTTATTAAGGTTATGCGCAATTAGAAAATGGTTCAGAACATGTCTTTGGAATGTGAATCTTAAAGGAGCTATATCTTTTTAAAAAGAGTTCCATGGAAACCTAAGAAAAGTTGGGCTACTTTAATGAACAGCAAAAGGGTGTTGTGCTGATATCACCCTTCAATCTGAAACACTTTTTTTCAATCCATCTTTGAAGCATGCACCATATTGTTTACTATATAGTTTACCATTTGTTCACCACCAAACCGTATAGATAATCTGGAAGATTTACCACATAGGCATCTCATGGTTCAGGTTTCTCTGCTCTACTTAAGTGTAAGTCATGGGACATGACAACAACTATATTGCTCAGGTGTGGGTTTGTTTGATTTTGCTTTATTATTGTTTATTCATTAAGTATACATTCCACTTTTGCTACATGAGCTGAGAATCTACACAGCAGTAACCCTGTGAGGTACATTGGATTAACAGGAAGTGTTTCAGTGACAACACAGTCCAGCTGTAGACCAACCAAGTAAAGATCTACTTACATTCTATACAGTATGTAAGAAATGGATGTTAAATCGTAATGGAGAATGAAATTTTGGGGTGGTGGTGAAGATATGTCAGAGATCACATTGCTTAATAACCATAGATATGTAAAGAATTCGTTCATTCAGCCTTGATTTTCCAATGTCTTGGTTGTGTTCTGTTTCTTCATAAGTTATGGAACATGAAGACATCACTGGGCATCTGAATCTCCTGGGCCACCAATATATTGCCTGATGTGGAAAAAATACAGCATGATTTAAAACTGAGATGGAAAACAAAAGTAACATAGTTAGGAATCTTGTTATCTGGGAGCCAGTGCAGCACATTTAAGATTCATGTTACTTGTCTTACACAGGACAGCACAAATTGTAACTATTTGACATTTCTTTAGGTGCTGAACCAGCTTGATTTTAGCTGACTGCCTTCCCTGGCCATCTGGTGAAATGCCATGAAAAGACTTCATAGGGGCTAATTATTTCCTAAATTAATAACATTGACAGGTTTGCTGTGGTCTAGTGTTTCTGTGGGATGTGATGCAGTTACAAACCATTCAATGTGAGAGTTGTAGCCATTGTGAGATTTCAAGACTTCACCGTCTATGTACAGCATTTCTAAATCACAAAATACGTATGGCATAAATCCGCTTTTGCTCATCCAGAACTGGGATTGTAGAAGTTGTGCTACAGACTGCCAACATTATTGGCTTTCCCACAGTGTCTAATAATCATCATGGATGTTTCTGGTGTCTTTAAATGTATAGCAATCTTCTCCAAGCAGGTGTTTTTCAAATATGTTGGGCTACAACTTTCTTTATTCTTAGTGCCAATTATCATGCAGGCCTTGAGTGACAGGCACTGTGTTCCAAAATTGCCAATGCATGCCAAATGGAAAAGGCTGGTCAGAACAATATAGATGTCAGCCCATCCAATGTCAGCCCGACGGAAAGAACACACAGGAGTCAGAAGCCTCAGGGATCTTCCATTTATTTCGACTGTACAAGGTATGAAAGCTAATCGGAATGAGAAGAGTGTCAGGGGTGGAGTCCTGGTGAGGCTTCTTATCCATAGCCGGTCACTCTGATAGCAGGATTTAAAGGGACCGCGCCTCATAGGATCCAGAACCTGATAATATGTTTTGGTTTTTGACAATTGTGATATCTGGTGTGTAGTGTTCCAAATGACAATCTGTATTCGAAAGTCCCACAAGATCTTCACCTTCTTATTTTCAACAACTATTTCCACTTTATGTCATATTTTTTACATAATAACCAGTGGATTAATTTAGCAACTTGGTCATGTCTAGCTTTGTAATTAGTTTCTGAAATTTTGCTGCACTCACATATTAAATGTGAAAAAGCTTCAACTTTGTCGTTGCAAAGTCAACAGTTTTGATTGTCAGTGGTTTTTTTGTATCTTCACTTTCATAGCATTAGTTTGTAGTGCTTGTTCTTGAGCAGCAAGTATTAAACCTTCCGTTTCTTTCTTTTTTTAATATTCTTATTGTACATTTTCCTTTATTAGACATCACATTTCCAGTTTTGCAACATCAGTGTACTGGTTATATCAAGTCCTTGATAAATATACATCATGATACCTCCCGCCTACCAGACATCTGGAAACTAGCCCTAATCAACAAACAAGTCTCAGCCTCAAAAATTATCACT
>JANHGC010005479.1:10884-21360 GCA_027560395.1 Boaedon fuliginosus | reverse complement strand
ACCTCATGAGAAGGAAGGACTCACTGGAGAAGGGCCTAATGCTGGGAGCGATTGAGGGCAAAAGAAGAAGGGGACGGCAGAGAATGATGGCTGGATGGAGTCACTGAAGCAGCCGGGGCAAGCTTAAATGGACTCCGGGGGATGGTAGAAGACAGGAAGGCCTGGAGGAACATTGTCCATGGGGTCACAATGGGCTGGACACGATTTCGCAATTAACAACAACAAAAGGCTAGAAATATTTTTGATCTGCCTCTTCATGTATATTTGCCTTTTTAATCTGGGTACATCCCCCTTCCTGTTTTCTTTTATACCTATTGTGTAGGAAAACAGGTCTATGGAAGCCTACCCTTAGAGGGAAATTTAGGACAGAGTTCTATTTAATGCCATCAGTCTTCCTTCCAATTTACAAAACACGCCTCTGGAGAAAAGGTTCAAAATCATGACACATGGTGGCACAGTGGTCAGAGTGCAGTACTGCAGGCTACTTCTGCTGACTTGCTGCCTGTCTGCAATTTGGCAGTTCGAATCTCACCAGGCTCAAGGTTGACTCAGCCTTCCGTCCTTCTGAGGTGGCTAAAATGAGAACCCAAATTGTTGGGGGTAATACGCTGATTCTGTAAACCACTTAGAGAGGGCTGTAAAGCAGTATGTAAGTCTAAATGCTATTGTTATCATAGGGCTGGAATGGATCCATCATTTGGGAAGCAGGATGCTGGCTTCTCAATTAGGCAGAATAAGGCAGCTCTCTAAAGGGAAGCAGAATGAAAAAAAACCCAGGGTTTACACCCTCATGATACAAGCCTCAGTCTTCCTGCATCATCACATTTCACACACATTTAAAAGGGGAGCAGTATGATGTTGTTATTCCGACTGTCAATTTGATGAAAGGAACAAGCTCCTCTGCATCTCTTGGCAGTTATCATAGAAAAGCAGAAAATTAGTAATGAATTATTGTTATTGAGTTCTTACAGGGAGGAATGGAAGCAGATGCTTTGGTGATTTTTGGATTCATTTGCCAAAATAAAATGCCAATCTTTAGCTGTTATAATTCTTTACTTGCCTCCATTACTCAGTGAAACCAGCCTTGCATGAGCCTGAGAGCTGTCGTCCATTGAATGGAACAGATAATTTACAGTATATGTAAAGTTTGGGCTGTATTAGGCCTAAGGGTATGAAAAGTTGCAAGGTGTTACCAATAGGATACCAACTGAAGTAAAAGTAGAGACTTTCTCTATCTTGAGTGCCATCACTGAAAAGACTTATAAACAGGAGCTGCACTTTACTTGAGAGTGACCAAGAGAAGGACTAATCAACCCCAAGAGCACAACTGCACAAGGCAGAAAGGGCTCTCCGAATTAAAAAAAAACCCCATTGTGGGTTCATTTAGGGGCTAAAGATTAGTAAATGAAGATGATTACATCTGGTTCAAGACTGGAACAGAAGCCATAGTCTGGACAACAGTGAAATCTATGGCTTTTTGAAGTCCATTGCAGTTGCTTCATGTGAGTGATGCATTCACTCACTCGTAATCTAGATGGGAAGGTTTGCAATATAAGTAACCCACCCTATCTAAGAAGACTATATTTGCCATAAAAGATTTTAAAAATCCATGTCATAGAAGCCAACCATGCATCTAATATCAACAATATACTTTCACAGGCATTCAGTGATTAGGTTGGCTCTTCCTATTTGTTATTGTGGTAAATGGAACATAGTTAGGAGAGTCCAAGAAAACTGACTGGTTAGATTGGAGACAGTTATCCTCTTTAGGTCCAATTGACCCTACGAAGCAATTGTTGTGTAAAGAAAGAGCATCCCATATAAGCCATCATAAGCAACTGGGATGGGGGGGTGGAGGAAGGCAAGATATAAAACTATGTAAGAACAAAGTAATAACAGATACCTACATTTGAAAAGGCACCTTTTTTTGTGTGGAATACAAACTGCTTATACCAAATAAAAATATCTCTACTACTACAGGAAAAGATATACTTAGAATGTCAGCCTGAAATTAATTATCTTATTTTAAATGTGCAATTGCTGGAAATCCAAATGAGAGGAAGAGAAGAAAAGAGGGAAAAGGCTATAATTGGAATTCATTGTTGTGGTTTGAATCAAACCATCTGTTGTCGAGTACTTTTTCTTTAGGCTTTCTCCAACTGTTGCCTTTGGCACTTCCATGACATCCAGTTAAGAGTCTATTTACATCTTGACTGATTGCTTACGAATTGGATTGGTCTGCTGTCCCCTAAGAGAAATTCCAATAAAAATAATTAATATAATCCCTTTAATTAATAGCTTTAGAATGAACAACTGAGGATAAAATGCTCTAACTAACGACTAGTATCAAAGATTGCATACACCTTACATTCTGAAAAAGACACCCAATTGATAGGTCACTAAAAGAATCGAGACCTTTATTATTTTCAAGGGGTGCAGAAATGAAAGGTGAATCCTCTGAGAACCAAGAAGAAAGTGTAAACATTCAACACTCTTCTTTGAAAAGGAGTGTGTCCCATAGCTTTGATGCCCATAGTTTCCCTTGCTACTAATATTGTGCTGAAGGTCTGCGACTGTAAGAAAGTGTTCCTTTATGTTTTTGTTTTTAAAAAGAGATGAGAATGGCTTTGTAGCAGATGGTGTTAGTGATCCATAGAGAGAAGCTCAGAATCCTTCTTTTTCTCAGATTAAAATCTGAACAACAGCAGCAACAAAACCAACAACTATTGGCACAGATGGGCAAATTTAAAAAAAAAGCTATGTTTTTTTTCTGTTTCTCTCCCTCTTTTTCAATCATGCATACATATCATCCTAATTCTACTTCTGTCTATTTGAAAATTCATACAATCTCTGGTAATTTCTTCTATTGCATGTAATTTTATCTGATTTAAGAATTTCTTACATCTAATTCTGTTACTACTGTGTGTCTTTGTACATAAATATACAAAACTGCTCCACTCAAAAGTAAGATGTTCTCCTCTAATTTACACATTTGTGCACACTGTTTTGAAAGGATAAATTACAATAAAAATTGCAGAAACGTAACTTTAGTTTACACGTTGGTTTATGAAATAACAATTTGGCAAATTTATATTAATTTTTTAAAAAAATATATTAAATTTTGAACTAATACCATTTATCTTGGTTTTGATGTGTGCTAACAAAAGCTTTTGAGATTTATTTCCTAGTGTAGATTGATCAGATTTTGCTGCTATTACTGTTACACCTTCCTCCTCCTATTTTCCCCATAACAACAACTGTGTTGGGCTAAGAGAGAGTGACTGGCCCAGGGTCACCCAGTTGGCTTTTGTGACTAAGGTGGGACTTGAACCCACAGTCTCCTGCTTTCTAGCAGAAGTGATTCAGTTCAGGTCACAAATGAAGGTATTCAGTTAAACAAGAGAAAAAGGATACATTGGTTTAGCACTGGAAAAATAGTTCCTTTTATACTTTTATTTACCTTATAAATCAGGGAAAAATATGCCCTGGGGGTGCAAGACAATATTCCAGGGTGTGCGAAAACTTAGATTTAGAAGTTTCAAAATTATAGTGTATATGCATAATTATATGTATATAATTATTTATTTGTGTAAGGGGTGCCAACATATATCAGAAGCATTCTAGGAGTGCAGGTATAGAAAAGGTTGGTACCCCCTCTTGTAAATAAAAAAAAAACTATTTAAAAAAGGAAGTTGGCAAAAAAAAAAGCATACAAGAAAAGGCAATATTATTTTCCTCATTTTATTTAGCCAGAAGGAGTTCTTGTTCCTTTTAAAGAATAATTAATAATGTAGTTTCCCCAAGGAGCTCTATACTACTAGTTCAATTATTATTATTAACATTTAAGACAGGTCACAACATTTATTTAAAATTAA
The DNA here is from genome assembly GCA_027560395.1 of Boaedon fuliginosus. NCBI lineage: Eukaryota > Metazoa > Chordata > Lepidosauria > Squamata > Lamprophiidae > Boaedon > Boaedon fuliginosus. The sequence goes on along the minus strand of JANHGC010005479.1, from coordinate 17,485 downwards.
TATCCTAAAGAACGTTTAGAGGAAACATATTTTTAAAAACTTTAAATTAAATCTCTATTTTGGGTTCAGTTTCCTTAATTTAATTAATTAAGCATTATAGGAATTAAACATTACTAATCTTCATAAGTACTAGATGCATGTGTAATGCATCTCAGCCCATATACTTTGCTAAGAACATACCTTAATTATGCAGTCTGTTAGGATTATCTGTGGATTGTGGGATCAAAATCTATACAAAAATGCTTAGCATTTGTGGGCTTTTTAAAAAGTGGTTAATGTGCTTTACATAGATTTAACAAATCCTTACAACAGCATCTATTAAATGTCATGTTACTATCCTCACGTCATAAAAAAACCCCAAGACGTACTCATGATGAATCAGACCGAAGTCCAATATCTTATTTATTATTTATGAAGAAAATTTATATTGTTGCCCAACTCACTCTTGGTGACTCTGGGGGCAGCTTACAAGGATAAAACCGCAGTATAAAAACAAATATATAATTATATAGTAATCAACAATTGATTCATGCAGTAATCAACCTTATGTCCACCAAAAAATCTATGAGGACAATTGCTCACCTCCACTGTTTTTCCAGATACCTATTGGAAGGAACATTTCTATTTTATAAACAGGGACTAAAACTAAAATTGAAACAATTTTATCTAAAGTTATTTGGTGAATTGAGTATTAGATCAAGACTTTCATGCAGTCTCCTTTGCTTACAATGCACACTCTTAGCTACCACAGTTTATTGCTCATTTAGTAATTTTGCTTTGCATTGCTAAAGAAAGTGATATTTTCCAGATGTATTGCTCTCTTGAAAGATAATGAGAGAATATTGTCAGTTAATAGCAACTTTATTCTGGTGCAGACTTCTAGTTCTCAGATAGTATAAACTGAAATAATTCTGTTTTTTTTTCTGTTACAGATTCCGTGGATTCTTGCATTTTTAGAGTTGCTCCAATGGATGTTTTTTGCACTTATTGAATCTTTACTTATGGGAAATTCCTTGCTTTACGTTCTGAACTAATAATGACTGAGTCATGTGATTGATGAGGGACTTGACTGGTCTAAATTTTTGTTGTTGTTGTTGACATGTTTATGACTTGAGTCCCCTTAAGAAAAGCATGCTTGGATAGTTGCTGGCACAGATACCATTTCCTTTCAGTAAGACTGTGGAAGACGTGGCCACTTGAACTCTGAAAATGAGTGCACCGTTAGTTCCCAACAAGTCATGTTACAATCTAATACAGACCAACAGAAATGAGATGAAAAATAACAATGAACACATGGTGTCTGTAGGAGACACAAATGCCAATCAAATCACATCAGACGTCAGAACCCCTGGAATAAGGACAAGCAATATTTCAGGAGAATCTGCTTGCTTATACCCTGGTAAGCAAGAAACCAACAGACAGTTAGACTCTGAGAGGAACAATCTTCAGGGCACCACTGGTGAATCAGAGTTTATATTGCCTTCTACCATCAGCAAGAAATTGCATGCAGATTCTAGGCCTGAAGGGCTTAAGGACACTTCAAAGCTAGTCACCATTAGCCGAGGACACAGCTTGTCCAATCTGAGGATCCACACAAGTGATAACTTTTCAGTAGTACTTTCAAAAAGCGATGCTGACCTTATTCAACATGTTTCAAAGGAAAAAACACTTAGAAGTATTGAGCCAGAAGGAATAAAACGCCTTTCTTTGGGGAGATCAAGAAAACTTATGGCTAAAACAGAAAAAGAATTTGTTGGCCGTGTATCAGGTAAACGCTTGCTCTCTGTATCCTTGGATTCCATCAACACTTCACATCATTTGAGTGGGGACATAGAAAAATCTCAGAAAACATCAAGGGACCATTTTTTAGGTATGGTGTTCCATCCGACGGATGGTGTATCAGAAAGAAATATTGTACCTTATTCTAAATATTCGTCTACCTCAGAAATGGAAAGAGCAAGTACCCCAGCCATACAATCCGGCGTGGATAATGTACCAAATGCCAACAAACAAGGCCCTCCACATCATGCTGTTGTTGACCCCCTTTTAACTGTTAAATCCAATGAACTTCGGAAACCAGAAGCACAAATTGATCATCAAAGTGGTAAGAGAGGAAAAGGGGAGGTAAAGTGTCCTCTGTCTTCACAGTCTAAGCGTGTGGGTGAGCAAAAAACAAACAAGGTGGTGTTATTTGAATTTCTTGGATGTCCGGCAGAAGAAAATAATGTTGTGGCACAGAATCAAAAGGATATGGGGACAGAAATACACAAGACCAAATTACATCAGTTGCCAAAAGAGGATCTGTTTTTAAATGAAGGATTTGACTCTATTAATGAAAGTCTGATACGGGAGAATGGCTCTCCAGATTTAAGAAAAGGAAATAATTACAGTAAGAGCAAAGCAGCAAGCAAAGCGAATGGGGAATATAGAGCTGTAAAAGAGGTAGACTCTATTTCAGCTCCCGATGATGATACTATACGTGTTGATAAATTGACATCAAAAAGGAATGAAAACCTACACATTGGTAGCACAAGTTGTATTCCAGCAGTTAATGGACATATGTCTTTTATGGATAGCGTTAATGCGACAGACAGCAAACATCTGAATAACTATGAAAATAAACAGATTGTACTCAAAGGACCCAGTGAAGATGTTATAATTGTCCAGTCTGATTCGGAAGCTCCCAAACCACAAAATACAGAAAATATCTCAGTAAATTTTAGCCTTGTGGGCAGTGATTTAGAAACCACAAATTTTTCAGTTCAGAGCAAGAAGATAGTTAATGAAAAGAAAGAGCATTCAAATAATGCATCAGAAAGCTGCAAAATAATAGCACAAAGTGAAACCTTTTTATGCCCCCCAATTTCTTTGTGCCCTTCTGCAACTGTGAATGCCAGTAGCCACAGCACAGTGTCAAACAGCAGTTTGAAGGAACTTTGTGCACCTCATGTTGACAGTCTGCCATCTTCTGCAACCTTACCTCCCACTGAGAGCACCCAGTTATTTAGCCTATCCCCTAAAGTGCCTAATAAAACTACATGTAACAGTGGGATCCCTAAACCTATCCTTATAAATTCCAAGGGGCCCCTACCAGCCAATTATAATGGTGACAATGATATGGAGAAGCCTGAAGACAAGGTCGAAACTCAAGTCATTCCCAAGCCCAAACATGTGAGACCTAAAATAATAACTTACATTAGAAGGAAGCCTCAGACAATCAGCCAGCTTGATCAGTCTGGATTGTCTTGCATGACCCCTGCTTGTGGGTTGGCAACTGAACAGAAAATGTTAAATGATGGAGACATTAAACCAGGCAATGTTTTCTATGAACAATTTAAAACCGATTATCAGAAGCCTCAGATTTATAGTTCTGGATTTGTAGTATCTGGCATTAAATCCTCAGACCATCAGTTTAGTCCGATGGGTGAAAAGTTTTTCCAGGAGGTAAGTCTTTTTTAAAAAAAATAAAAAATACCCAGGCTATTGAAGTGAAATAAATGTGTATCTGTTGAAATCTGTTATAACCTTTCAAATATTCAGTTTTAATATCTGTAGAATTTTTTTCTTGAAAAAGTACGTAGAATCACAATGACATGGAAAACTCAAGGTCCTGGGTAAGTATGGTGAAATAAATGTTCTTTATTGTCTCATGTTTCTTTATGAGCCATGGTGGCGCAATGGTTAGAGTGCAGTACTGCAAGCTACTTCTGCTGACTGCTGGCTGCCTGTATATTTGGCAGTTCAAATCTCACCAGGCTCAAGGTTGACTCAGCTTTCCATCCTTCTGAAATGGGTAAAATGAGGACGCAGATTGTTGGGGGCAATATGCTGACTCTATAAACTGCTTAGAGAGGGCTGTAAAGCACTGTGAAGCGGTATATAAGTCTAGGTGCTATTGCTATTGCTATGAATCTCTTTCTTTTTAGAAAAATTGTCACAAAAGTTCAGGCTGATATATTTGAAATCACAGTACAAAAACAACACCTGCTATAGCACTGATGTAAACATGGCTGGAAAATTCTCTTGCTCTGAAAAGCAGTTTTCAAATTGTCCAATTTTTTTTTAAAAGAATGAAATGACTCTATATTCAGAAATTATTTACAGCAATTCTCCAGCAGGCTTGCTCCACTTGACTGGTTCAATCTGTATCTCTTTCTCCAACTGCCAACTGTTTTTGAGTTTAAATCAAAGCTTTGACATTAGCTTTTAAAACTAATGGTCTCAAGCTGCCATCAAAAACAGTGTGCTAAATCTCCTGTCTACTATTTTTTATGTTGATTTAACTTACCTAACATAGTGGACAGCACATTGAAAAGTTCCAACAATGTGGAATTTATATGAATAGAAAAAGAGGGTTGTTTCACACTTGATACAAAATACTGCATTGCTGAAAATTTGGTTAACCTGTTTTGGGGTGGCTGTAGTCCAGCTGAAAGAAACTCCAACAATTTGAATGAAATCAAATGCAAAACAGTTTTGGATATTTTGACAGGAAATAGTGGAATTCAGGACAAGCATATTAAACTGCAAACATCTGTTTAACCACTAGATGACAGCAGAGGGGAAAAGTGTATTCTCACTGTTTTCAGCCATAGGGGATGTTCATATTTTGCAGCCTAGATCTTGTAGCCCTCGGCTGTATTATTAGACATAAGGTAAAGGTAAAGGTAAAGGTTCCCTCGCACATGCGTGCTACTTGGTTCCTGACTCTAGGGGGCAGTGCTCATCTCAGTTTCAAAGCCGAAGAGCCAGTGCTGTCCGAAAATGTCTCCGTGGTCATGTGGCTGGCATGACTACACGCTGAAGGTGCACAGAATGCTGTTACCTTCCCACCAAAGGTGGTCCCTATTTTTCTACTTGCATTTTTTACATGCTTTCAAACTGCGAGGTTGGCAGAAGCTGGGACAAGTAATGGGAGCTCACTCCATTATGCGGCCCTAGGGATTTGAACCACCAAACTGTCGACCTTTCTGACTGACAAGCTCAGCATCTTACCCACTGAGCCACCGCGTCCCTTGAATCAGACAAATTAAATTCCCCCAAAATTATTTATATATTCTTCAGTGGTCTTTGTCAGGGAAAGAACAGGGAGAGTGGAAATTATATTATTTCCACTCTCCTTGTTCTTTATCAACTGTGGATATTACTGATGTTCTCAGAAATGCCCAATAGTCATGAAAGAAAATATTTTGTCTTAATCTCATCTTAATATTCTAAGAAACATTACTAGCAGTCTTTAAAACTCTTAATTGTTGAATTGTTACTCCAGTATCTGCAAATCAGTAATATTCACCTTGGCTATACCCTCCAATTGTCTATAAAAGTTTGAGTTGATTTAGAATAATCCAAAACATATTTTAGTGTTAATAATAACACTAGAAGAAGTTGTGGATACTGTTAATACCACTGAAAAAAGTTATGATATCACACTCACTTTAATTGAGTGTACTGCCATTCCACAGTTTTAGACAAGTGGCATTTTTCTTACAATAATTTACATGATTTTTGAAAACTTGATTAGCAGTTAGATGTCAAAATGAATATTATTCTGTAATTTTTTACAGACAAGGATTTACCTGAAATTTGCAAAACTAGGTTTACCCAAAAGTATAATTTATATGTGAATAAGGGGCAAAATCATATTTCTGTCACAACGTATTCCTTACATCATTAAAGATAGTACTTCCATCAACTTTTCTTGAAGATCACCAAGGACTTAATGAAAATAATTAACCGCAGAACCTGGCTCAAAATGACAATTTTTGTACTTAGGAGTTTGCTGCAGAGAAGTGTAGAAGTTACTTCAGCTGTAAATTTCCACTGTATCTGGGGTCATATAGTAAAATATCTTGTTATTCTATGTGTGGCTGCCTATCACTCACAGATAGGTGTAGTGTCACTAAACACCCTGACATGTCAAGTAGATGAAGAACAGCCAGGTTCTTGTCTAGCATCCAACTGGTGCAAAATAGTGTGTTCCTTCAGTCCATACAAAGAACATGACTTGTGATGTGCTCATGTCATCTACCATCTGAAACACATTCAGCACTTTGGCACAGATGAACACCCGCCTTTATTTGTGTCCAGAATAATGGGAAATGATGAGAACTTCAATGGGCCACCCCCTCATTTGCACTTGCCCTCACAAGTACCTAAGGAGGAAGAGTGAGAAGCCTGGATCAAATGCTTAAGAAGTGCATATAACTGCTCTTTGCTGTCAGTTACACATACAGTGCCAGTTTCTGATAACAAACTCAAGTATTTATTGCTGTTATAAATCTTTCACCGCAGTAACACAAAGTACAGAACAAACTGAAAGCACTTTGCATAGAAAACAGGCAAGAGACCTTACTTTCAGAAATGAGGCCAGAGAGACCAATTCAAGATTAGGAAGATCTAAGAATAGTCCACATCCAATCCCATGTCCCAAGTAACCCAACCACAGACCAGTCCACAAAGAGCCCATCCTAAAAATCATCTTTTTTATATTGCCCTATTTGATTTGTCACTTATAGCTTTTATGTACTAAAGACAAATTCCTTGTGTGTCCAATCACACTTGACCAATAAAGAATTCTATTCTATTCTATTCTATTCTATTC
>JANHGC010005479.1:0-10784 GCA_027560395.1 Boaedon fuliginosus | reverse complement strand
GATATAAATTGAATAAAATAAATAAATAAATAAATAAATAAATAAATAAATAAATAAATAAATAAATAAATAAATAAACTGCTAAACTAATCTCAGGATGGAAACCTGGTCTTCTATTTTTTCTGCTCTTTAGGTCTGTATTCCTTCTAGTCAATGAATTATTGGAGCTTCTGCCAATGTTTCCAAGATTCTAGAGTGCAGGCTACACTGGACTATGTCAGGAAGTAGTAGTAAAGTAGATGAGTGATATGTTTGGAAACTGTAGCAGGAATTAACAATAATCTGTAGAATATCACTGAGGCTTTCAAAGATAAGGGAGTTTCCTGAATGAACCAAGTACCAATTGTCCAACTTTTTGATTGCAGTTAATGTGATGATATCTAGACTAAGCCATCAATTGAAAGAGCAGGAACTGTAGAGAAAGAAATAGAGTAGAACATAATTCTTTATTGACCAAATGTGATTGGACACACAAGGAATTTGTCTCCAGTCATAAGCTTTCAGTGTACCTAGAAACAACATAGTGATAGATCATATATCATAGATTATAGTTACAATCATTAATCATAAAATACAACAAGTGCTAAATCACAGATACCTATAGGAAAGATGAGAAGATGAGAAAGTTGTTCATAATGTGAGTCACTAAAGTATGTATATGTTTCTTTGGCCTTTTGGAACTGATCTTTAAATACCCGAACTTGAAATTCCTGCAGATCTGAACCTGACATTGCCTCACAAGTTTAAGGAGGGGAGACCATCTCCAGGATCCACCATGAGGAATTCTGTCTCCAAATAGTGTTTGAATGATACTACATATAGCTTTTATCACGTTCTATTAGATCATTTAATTCTGGTCTTGTTAGTAAATATCTACAGTAGTATTTTAGCTGGTCTTTGCGTGTGGGAGCACTGGAAACCGGAATAGCAGCTCTCCAAAGCACATGTGCATGCCAGCCAGGTGGTCTTCATGCAGGCATGCACATTAGAAACTGGAAGACCAAATGGCCAGTGCACATGTGTGTGCCAGGAAGCTAACCTTCCATTTTCTGGCAATCCTGTGCACAGGAAAACCACTGTGCGCGCGCGCTCCCTTTTGGCATTCGGTGCCGAAAAGGTTAGCCACCACTGGTACAGTCTAATACAAATATCAATGGCATGGCACAATCCCATGCTTCTTTATTCAGATTTAATGAATTCATGTGAGCTTTAGATTTATTCTCAATATTGATTTACTAATGGAAGTTTTTATTTTCCAGAAGATGGATTATTAAAGATACTTCAAGGATAAATTAGGGAAGATTTTGGATTCACTTCTCCCTTGCTTTTCAATCAGCCCAAAGAGGAGCTGGCATAGTTAATTTTCCAACAGTGAAGGAGATAGTAGGATGGTGAGGGAAAATGTAAATAAATTAGCTCTTCTCATCATTTTCACTTTCATAGCAATGAATCTGCGGGGATTTATTGTCATAGAAACTTCTATGGCTCTTGAATTGACCATAGAATCTCTCTGACATAAACCCAGGGTGCATATGAGCCAAATTTTTGTTTTCTTCCTATATATTTAAGTATTTTGATGTTCTGTTATGAATGCACTATATTATTTATTCAATTTATAATAAGTTAGCGTGTCATTTTTTTCATTTCTGCTCAGACACCACAGCAGCAGCCATGCTGAGAAATATTAACTGCAATCCTTGTAAAGAGCTGAGTGAATGCATATTATGATTTCTACTGTATTTTTCTAGAATTTTCTTTTATAAAGGTAATAATTTAAAAGTCTATAATAGATAAAATTATAAACATGCATTTATATCCCTGTAGGTTGGAGAAAGGCCCGCGAAAGACAATTTTTGTCCGCCGCCATATGCTCACTATGAGGTGCCTCCAAGTTTTTATCGCTCAACGATGATTCTTAAACCCCAATTAGGACTTGGTGCTGTTTCCAGGTTGCCATCTGCGAAAAGCAGGATTTTGATTTCCAGTCAAAGGTCTTCAGCAAGCTGCATCCATCCTCAAGCACCAATACCCAGTTCAACGCTATTCCATCCTGATACTTCAGGTGATCAATTAATCTGTTTGGCTGAGCTAGTAAATCATAAATCATGATGATAAACTGAACGTAATCACAATGTAAAGGAAATTTAGAATATTGTACCCAAAGGGTATTAGATCACTAAGTCTGGTTAAGTCTGTCTTAAGTAAACCCAGTCTATGTTTTAATTATAACAGCAAATCACCAATACAGGTTTTTGAGTTTGATTGTAGTTTGGTTTGGTTTGGTTGTCTGGTTTGATTTAAGCAGGACTGAAACCTGATCAGAAGTTTGCCTTCTTAGTGTATCACTCTAACTACACTAGTTAGTGCTACAGCCTTACACTACAGTTTTGCCTGCCTAATACTGTCTAGAAGTGTTGAACTTCTAGACAACAATTATCCTCATCTCCTATAACCTCCAACCAGTATATTTTGTGTTTTGGAAGATGGTTTGGGGAAGTCTGTTTAATCAACTGATCTGACAGCCCCACTGAATACAATAGTTATATTAAGAGTGTTTATACAGCACTTTGACTATGTTAATCGATCAATCAATCAGTTTTCTGGATGTGCACAGTAACATAAAGTATCCAAGCATATTGATTCATAACATTAGCTAACTGTGTGACCTTGTTGTGCATGTTGTGTGAACACAGCTATAGGGTTCTTTGTATACTAAGTTAAAATCTGTAGGCTTGTTGGTCAAATGTTGCAAGGGATCTGCTTCTCCCCCATGCTCTCCTCTGCCAATGCTACTTTCACTATGAATACATTTACATATTACAATGTAAGATATAAATTCCATCTAACAGTGGATTGTTAGTTTGTTCATATGTTTATTTTGGTGCCTTCAAGTCAACATTGATTCCTGATGACTGCCTGGGCAAGTCTCTGCAGCTTTCTTGGCAAAATTTCAGAAATGGTTTGCCATTGTCTGCTTTGAGGTCACCAAGCTGGCTAAAATGGGACTAGAACTAATGGTTTCCTGGTGTCTGGCTGATGTCTCAACCACTACACTATTAGGAAAATATTTATTTTTGTATGTGAGCTATTGGATCTACTTGTAGTAGAAAATGCAACTGAGCAGTTACAATTTCTGGATAATTCACATGGTTTTGTGTTGGAGTGGATTTTAAAGCACCTCCATAAAAATGAACAATGCTTGTAATCAGATATGATCTAGTAGGATTTGTCTGTGTGAATATTAAATGAATGCAAGTTAAATGGAGATTGCTTTCACTCATCAATTGTTGACATCACTTTGATCTCTACCACAAATCATATGAATTTTAATGCAAATGTAGGGCTCTGCTCATCCATTTTACACCATTTTTTTTCTATCCCTGAGAACATTATCTCTGTTTTGCACATGTTTAGAAAAATAAGAGCTGTAATCTGCTAGTGCCTCAGCTTTGTTTTTTCCCTGGGGTAAAAGTACTATGATTCCATCAAATTAGGGATTATGTTGAGATCATGATGACATCATAAGACTCCATAATTCATAATTCCCTGGAAAATGGTCTGTAGGGTTTAAAATGTTTGTGATAGTAAAATAAATACATTTAAAGATTAAATACATGTTTCAATTCTCCAATAGTACTTTAAGCCCACATCGAGTCATAAAATCCATTGCATAAGAGAAAAAAATATTCTCTGCTATAAAATAATTATTAAATTGTCATTGCACACAATAAAAGTATTGTACATATTATAATCAAAAAGCTGTATATGGTGTTCCTATTTGATTCAAAATCGCAAGGGACAAACATCGACCTCAGTTTTGTTACTTTTGAGTTCACAGAATGGCTTCTGCATTCCTTTTTCCATTGTTTTAAAAGAGAAATGTTACTTCCATATTTTATGTCTTATATCTATTATCCCATGTAAACATTGGGGCAAACATATTTCTTAAAATGTGTTATATTTTGGCTTTCCTGCTTTTCTGAAAATGTTCTCACTTTGCTTTTCAAACCCTCTAACACAAATATAAAAACAGAATATTAAATTGCACATTGATATGCAATATTTAGTTTGCTGTGTCTACTCAGAAATAAACCCCCTTGAGTTTAATGGAGCTTACTTTCAAGGTAGTGAATAGAGAACTGCAGCTGCAATACAACGACAAGATTTTCTGACTCCAGGCATATAAGCAACCAGTTGGCAATTAGGTCCCTGCTGATTTAGACTAATAAAAAATAGGGCTTGATTAACTTATCTTTTTCAGGAGAATAGTGAATGTAAACTTGCTAGGGTAAACTAAAGTGAGGTTGATTAGCTTATGGTTCAGCATTTTGTGGGAAACCCAGCTGTTTTCTAAACTCCCAAGAGTTAAGCATGTTGTGTGAGCTAGGTCATCATGTTAAGCCATAGAATAATTTATTCATCTGGGCATAGTATGTTATGTGAACACCACAATTGTGCTTGGTTAGCATGGGGTTAAGTGTTCTGTGAACCAGCCATCTGCCTAGGTAGACCCTCCAGGAAAAAAAACCCTGAGCTTGGATAATCTTCATGGACTTTTCTCTTTTCAATGGATATTTTTTTTGTAACACAAAACTGTAATGCAAGAGAAAATATTTTAAATGTTCATCTTACAAATATTTGGCTTATTCAATTTTATTGCACTATTGTAATGATAACATATAATTAGATTATATGGAAAACCGCATGAAAAGACTTGCTAAATAAAGCAATCCTATACTTTAAATGTATAAAAATTATTCACAGCTAATAATAATACCTATTTTATTTCACTGAATTTTATATGTAGCAAAGTTGGGCAATCTACAACCTGCAGGACACCTGTAATATCTGATTTTTTTTTCCTGCAACCTTCTTAACTCTAGGACAGCATGGCTTGCTACCAATTGTTTAATATTTTTCAAAATGTGGTTCCTTCTGTGTATAATCTAAAATCCATGTCTGATATATATACTTACTATCAAAGATACAAGCAAGAGACCATCAAATTGGTATGGATATGTTTTTTATTGTTGTCTAGTTTTTGCTATAATTTTCTCCTGCCTTGCTGCTGCATTGTTTTACTGTTACTTTTCTATTCTTTTAATTTGTGAATCTCCCAGAGTCACTGGGAATTGGAAGGTGTACAAATTAAATAAATAAGATAAAATAGTTTTGGATTGCAATCTAATGCAAACTTCTTTTGGTATAGGTAAGCAAAGCTTTTAAGTGAACATTTATAGAATTGTTTTGCCAGAAATGAACAATATGTTCCAATAATCCACTGCATTATATATTGCATTTCAACCTGACCTTTGTTTTTTCCATTTCCATCATCCATATTTAATAAGAGACCTATGAGTTGAGAAAAAACTATCCTAAATCTGTAGCTGTATAGTATCTTTATTAAGTTCAACTAACAATAACACAAACAGATGTACAGGTTTGGTAGTTCTCCAGAAGTTTTCATCAGGGAAAAATGTTATTAACAAAAAAAGAGGGACAAAATGGAAAAAAGAAAGTTTCAAAATTAGACTAAATACTTTTAGATTTAAGTTATGCAAGGAAATTGGTCTTCAAATGGAATAACTGGCTTGAAATTGAATTCCAAGTTACGCTTAATTTTGGGACAAAAGAAATGATTGTTTCCTTCCATTGTGAAGACACAAGATCATTGCCCTTCCCCAGTTTGTCCCTAGCTTTGGTTCATGCCACAATTTGCCTTGGCCTGGTAGAAAGGAGGAACAAAAAAACATTGGTCTTTGTTCTGAAGATGGTCCAAAGACCCCCACGTAAACTTTATAGCTGACTACAGATGTGAACATAGCCCTCTTCAATTTTTATCAGATATTTATCCTCTACGATACTGATACTGATGATCTAGTTAGTACATCAAACTCACACAGGTTTTTCTGACTCACCCTGTCTGTTTATGATAATCAGAAGAGTCCTAAAAGCCCAATATATTAAAAAGTGACTTTTTAAATCTCTGCCAATATATTTTCCTTTAGTTTGACATGCTGCTACTCAGTTTCTTATCTCTTTTTATCTGCCATTGTGTTTTTACCTTCCGTTAGAAGCAATGAAAGCAAGTTAAGTGTCCTACAGAGAAGACAGATGACAAGATACAAACCTTAGGCAGAGCTTCTACATTCATTATCTCTCAGGAATTTGAAAGGAAGGCCATTTTGCATGACATCAAGAAGAGAGTAATAGAGAATTGATGAGTATCACTGGCTTATGTAAAGAGTCAGCTACTGCAGAGTAGAGATGCATGGTAGGAGTGCACCATATGTTATTACCCTGACCTTGAGAGACAGCCAAAGCAACAGAGTACTACCGATAGTTAAGTGAGGACTGCATGGCATGACAGTTAAATGAATATGTAACTGACTCCAAAGTCAAAGAATCATCAAAGTTGAGAGGTATTGAATTGTGCCCTGGGCTCTACACATTTTCATATGTGTATTAATAACATGGATGAAGTGATGGAAGAAATGCTTAGGACATTTGTGGAGGATCTCAAATTGGATGAGAGAGCTAGAAGATGAAAATAATCTTCAGACTTAAGTCTTAAAACTTTAGACAAATTAGCAGAAAACAACAGGTGAAATTTGATAGACGCAAGTGCAAAATTTTTCAGTTTGGAAACAAAAATGCAATGTATAGAATAGGATAGAGGGGTGAGTATTCAGTAATCCATGGCAATAGTTAATCTCCATACTGCTGAATATCCGTGTACAGGAGCAGCTGGGCAAGATACAGTGATTGCCACAGGGACGAAGGTCAGTGCCTTGGTACGTTTGAATATCTACCATGGCCAGGGAAAGTTTTTGAGGCTGAGGAAAAGGTGGAGAAATAATTGAGAGAAAGTAGTTCCATCAAGGTTGTAATGTGCAGAGGAAGGTACAGTTGTAAGCTGAGAGGGGGTCACTTGCAGCTGCTTACTTCTCATGATCAAAGGCCATCTGATAAGTTGCCAGATAGCGCTGGGCTCTAGCTACTCTTATTAAATGCCACGTCTGTACATAATAAGACCATCCTCCCCCAAGATTTGGCTGTGGATTAGACAGCCAACCAAGTATGTATAACAATGATCTGGTTGGACTGAGAGGGAAAATCCCCTCATCAAGCTGTTGGTAGAACACAACAGCCTGGCCTGTCATGGGCAAGTCACACTATGCTCATGTAATATCTCTGCTTCATGAGTTGTATTGGTCATTTAAATATATAAAGAAGAAGATGGACAACTGCAGTGGACCTCTGATTAATAGCCTTTCTAGTAATGTTAGCCATAGAAAATCAGTGTGACTACCGTAGGAAAGCAGATTATAGACTGAATGTGCAATATGCACAACACTTGCAAATGCCACTCTTCCATCTAAACTAGGGATGCACGAACTTATGAGTCAAGATCTAACAACTTTATACTAGGGTTGCTCTCTGAAAAAATAGTCAGAACCAGAAGAAACTATTGGGAACAGCCAGAGCAAGATTTCTTTAGGTTTTAATGGAATCCAATGGAATGAATATTATGTTAATAAAACAGCTAATTTAATTATTTTCCATGTAATCCCTACCCTAAGTCACAACAAACTATAGAAAGAAGCCCTGGAACTACATCCAGAACTTTAGTAAGTAGCCCAAAGATAGGAATTGTTCTTCTTTTCTGCATTATTTTTTTGCAGATAGAGAACGCTTCTGGAATTTGTATTAGAACATTTCCAAAGTACAGAGTTACATCAGATTTAAAAGGCAAAAGATAAACAGCTTTTTAGGAGGTCTGATTTTTAGCTCAACTGGAAACCTCTCATATGAGCTTTAAAAAAATCAATGAATGCCAGAAGAACCGGATGCTTCCTTAAAGGTTTGGGGTCGGGGGAGACAGAAATGTTTGGTTGCCCTTTCACCTAATAGAGCTACCAGTATTCCTATGACTATTCTAAATTAAGAGAAATGAAGAATTAAAGTGCTGCAGGGATTTAGCAACAAGATAAGTAAATATTGCTAATAATCTTTATTCTTAAATCTAATGTGAGTCATGTTGAGCCAGAAAGTAGACTTCTGAAGGAAGGCAGCTTCAACAAGAATGGTCTAACTATTTTCAGTATATGCTAAACCACTAAATATTTCTTTAAATAATGAATGTGGCTTGCCACAGATTCAAATGCAGTAATAAAGATTTTTATCTTCATACAGGGAGCACCGAAGTCTTGCATAGTGTGGAATCTAATGGCTCTTAAGCAAAACTAATGGTGTTTATCTATAAAGTAGCTGAAACTGAAGTACCTTTATATCTCAGAGAATCATTCAATGTGGATATTAATATGTTATTTAGTTTTACTCTGGGTTAGGCTTTGTTGCTTTTCTGAGTTTTTGATAGTGTTTGTTTATTATTTATTTATTTAATTTATTTGCCGCACATATCAAAATGACGCTGGGTGTCTTAAAGTAATAAAACATTAAAACATTAACAGATAAACATTTTTAAAATGACAAAATAGAAACCACACTCTAAATAAAATTGTATTTAAAAGTTGGGGACGGAGGGAACAGTAGGCATGGTGGGGGTGGGATTGCCTCTTAAATAATCAACCCCCTCCAGTGCGATGGTCCCCCATTGGAGCCCCAAACCATCTGGCAGAGCTAGGTCTTCAGGCCCTTACAGAAGGCCACGCCTCCCACGACAGCCAACCTGACCCTGGGCGAACCAGTTGTTAAATTATTTAAATCCCACCACTGGAAATGTGGATATGGCTCCAGAGGCTCTGAGAATATCTTCTAAATCAGCCACAATGTTTGCATATAGTCACCATCAGAAACAAAATGAATCACATTAAGGGTTCCTTTAGCAAAGGTGAGTCATATACTAAGTCTTATCCAAATTAAGTCAAACAATTAAAATCAGAGAAAGGAGCATCTTGGTGAGCACAGATACAAGCATCATTTACACTGGGCTCATGGGTGCTGCATTGTTGTTCCTTAATGTACAGTGTAAATCAATTGTACAAAATATTGCGTCCTATATAATTTTACTCATTGATTCAATTTATATAGCTGCCCTTCTCCATCCAATTGGCCAAAGGACAATAATTAATGTCATAAAAGCACATAAAATACAATAATACTCACAAATTAGACATATACACAATAGAAGATTACCATAATAATTACCTAAAAAAATAACAGTGCAACCAGGTAACAGGGCCCCTAACACTTTGAAGACTCCAGGCTCAGGTACATAGCCACATCTTTAAAGCTTTAAGAAAGGCTAACAAAATCAGGGCCACTCTATAGGTTCTGAAGGAAGCGTATACATAAAATGTTGAATGTTTTATGCAAATTTTATCAGTGTACAGATCAATTATTTGTGTGCGCCTACTAAATATAATATGTGAGCACTCAGTACTGCTGAAAAGATGTTGGGGAATTCTAACAAACAAAGTTATTAAATAGTAAGTGCCTTTGCTGTAACTCTTTGTTAGAAGCTTATATTAAATTTTACTGAACTGTCACTGAAAAATGCCATTCCATGTAGGGGATGCTTCAAAATTACTTGCCTTGCCTGCCACTAACTTTTTTTCATAACAGGAACAACAGCCTAGTCATAATGGTCCTGCCATTCATTTAATGTAATCTGGTGTATTTAACCTTGCTGGACCAGATCAAGACCCATTTTAGTCCAGCCTTTTCTTCCCCCATAACTAGATTCATCTGTGATCTTCACAAGGTAGTCCTTTCCTATTGTTGGTCCCCTACAACCCAAATGTTGAAGGTTACCTTTGATTCATGGAAGTTATTTAAAGAGGATTATTCTATCTCTTCCATGACAGATACTGCAGAGGACATATAGAGTAGCCTTGAAGAACAGGAGCAAGAGCCACTGCTAAAACAATTGTCAGATAAAAGGGGTTTGTTCCCAGGACAAGAAAGTAATGTAAATAAACATGTGAGACAAGGTCCTTCTTAGTTCACATGAAGCTAAAGAGAAGAAGGGGGAAGCACATCCAGACTTGCAAGATTCTGTCACAATAAAGGTAATATTGACTTGTAGGACATTGGTTTCTTAGTCTGGTCTGCCTTGAAGATCTAATAGATAGTAGAAATATATACTGTATTCATTTTATACATATCGGCAACCCTTCCTATCCATTTTCTTTCTGTTCTTGTTGAATCAGAATCCTGGCTTTGTTTAATTACTAAGGTGATAAAAGACCTTGCTTGGTCAAATCAATGGTCATTTCAGTTCATCATTCTATGAGATGTGCATGATAAGCCACAATCAAGGAGCTAACTGCAATAGTACCGTAGTACTCTTCTTTTTTTTAAAAAAAAAAAATTTTTTATTGAATTTTACATAATAAGTTGCATCATAATTAAAAAACAGTCTATTTTCGGTCCGTTCCAGTTACCCAGGCTTATATAGGTTCCCCTACCCTTAACACCCAATCAATTGATTCCCTTCCTTTAAAAATTATTTTTAAAATAGTTGCTTATATATTTATTACATTTAAAGGTATTAAAAAGAGTAAAATGAAAAGCAATTAAAACATTTCAATTATTTCATATTGTGTAAGGGTTATTTGAGAATATAAAGTTTAGAAAATTCATAGTAATGTAAAGAAAGTGAAAAAAAATCAATCTCTTAAAATCTTCTTAACCTTCGTCCCGCTTTTTTTAAAAACAAGATCCCCCCTTTTAACACCCCCTCTCGTCCTCCCTCCCGCTATCGTTCCTTCTTCTTTTCTTCTGATCCCCTCTTCCCATTCCAGTACAAGCCTCCCTAA
>JANHGC010005478.1:71020-81234 GCA_027560395.1 Boaedon fuliginosus | reverse complement strand
ACAAAATAACAACAGTGGAGGAAGAGGGTGAAGAAGACAAGGAGGAAGAGGAGGAGGGAAGAAGATGATAAACAGAATGAGGAAGAAGAGGAAGATGAGAAGAACAGGAAGATGAGGACGATGAGGGAGAAGATGATGAGGACTGGAGGAGGACTGGGAAGATGATGATGAACAGGATGACAAGGGGAAAGAACAGGAGGAAAAGGAGAGGGAAGAAGAGAAGCACTCACACATACATAAATACCGGACCAAAGCCAGATAATAAGCTAAGGAAAGAGGGAGGGAGGGAAGGAGGAGGAAGGGCAAAAGGAGGGAGGGAGGGAGGAACAAAAACAGAGGGGAGAAGTGAGAGACATAAGGAAGGAGGGAGGAAGGAAGGTAGGATGGAAGAAGGTTGAAGGAAGTTGCCAGTCCAATAAAAAAAACCGAGCAAGGCCAGGTCATCAGCTAGTAAATAAATAAAATAAAATTTCTGATGAAAAATGCCAAAAAATAATGCAGATTGCAGTCATGTGACAGTGGGAACATTGCAGCTGGTTATAAATGCAAGTTGGTTGCCAGTGCCTAAAATGTGATCACATGATTTGTGATGTGTATGTGTGTGTGTCAGTTGTAACTTTGAGGATGGGTTGCAAATAGCTTTTTAAAAAATCTATTGTAACTTCGAGTTGTTAAATGAAGACTATATGTAATACTGTAATGTCAGACCTATGATAAATGTTCTTTATGCATATGCGTGAAAACACATCAAGAAATACTTCTTTACTCTACATTTTAAAGGTTAAGATTTTTTTTCTCTCCCCTGCCAAGGGGAGCCAAGACTTGATCAGACAAAATATGTAATCTTTATCAATAGGTCAAACTCTCTGTTGTATTTAACTGTGCTTTTCTTTATATACAAAAACCCACAACAAATTTAAAATCAATATGACAGCGTGATTTAAAACGAATGCACTATATAAATTCCCCGTAGCTTTCTAGTGGATTACTTAATTTATATTAGTTACCTAGTCCTGTTCTAAACAAATTTAGAAAAACCATCCATCTAAATTATCTGAAAAGTCTGTAGCAGTGTTAAAGATTTAAATTGAGAAGGTAAGGCTTTTCCTTTTAGCTCAGAAAAACCTTTGGTACAAAATGCACAGGTACCAGAATATTTATACTCTCACTCTCCCAAGATTCAAACAGGTCTAGAAATGAACTACAGCAGTATAGAAAGAAGGTTCAAACCTTCTCCAAATAATACCAAAAACAATGTCATTGTTGATACTCTTTCTTTCTAGACTCTTCAGTACTTAGCAATGATTGAATTCAATATAAGGTCACTTGATTAATTTCTGCATCATGATTCAACCATTATATTAACTTGTCCTTTCAATTCAGGGTCAAGTACCTTCAAAGACAATTTTGCAGACTTGGGCTACAAAAATGTGGGCACTCAGCTAGAGAGCAAAAAATTTGGAATTTCCTGCTGTGTATACTTTTAATTAAGGATTCTGATTACAATAGTAAAACTGAACACAACCTAAACTTAAAAGAAACTAAACAGAAAAAAAACCAATACTAAGAATAAAAAGCCCAAGAACAAAGAAAAAAAGATAAGAATATGATCAAGAAATAAAAAAGAAATACATAAAGAGCTGCCTTCTAACAACTTCATTACAGCAAGACTAGACAGATTTAGTAACTCTTCTAAAGGTATGTCTTCATCCTATATCACATTATTTATCCATAAAGCATCAACTTTTCAGTCCTGGTGTCAGGTAAATTTCCTGAAAGCTTTCTGTAGCCAAATATCCTACATGGGAAAAATCTGGATTTGATGTAAACAAATTCTATAGTAAGCTGTTTCCAAAATACAAATTGCTTTACAAAGTTTATTTCTTAACTTGCTTCCAGCTTATTGGAAATTATATTTGATATTGTCTGGAAGGAGGATGGCTTGAACACCAGTTCTTTCCTTTTTTGTTCTCCTTATTAATGTTTCATTAATGCGAACTGTCACAGAAACAATTGTATTTGGGCTTTATTAAGGAGTGTTTCCCAGCCCGTGCAGGAAAAGGCAAAAGAACAGCAAGCTAATCTTAGCTATTTTTAAAAGAACTATATTTAAAACCTCAGGGTGCTGAGATATAATTAGTCACATAAATCAGAGCAACTGTTAAAATAAATGAAAGCACCCTGATTAAAACCAACTCTACTTGCAAGTTGTAGGCAATCCATGCCCTTTTGCAACAGCTTATTTTCTTGCCTTCTAACTGTTCAAGCAGCTTCTTTTCACTAATGAGGATGTTCCTCTTGGAGAAAATTCTGACATATATTTATATACTGTGTGTGCGTGTGCGCGCGCACGTGCGCGCTTTCCCATTGACATTGGCTATCCATTTTACAGTATTTTAAAGCTTGTATTTAGGTTGTGATGTTAGATTTTATATAAGAGTAACAAATATCTTTCTTTATCCATACTTTTCTCCTTACCATGTCTGCAAATTTCTAGCCAAGGCTAATAGTAAGAATAAACAGAGAGCTTGCACGTAGTATTTACATCAACTGAAAATAAACTAAAGCAGGAACATAGTGTAATGGCTTTCATCGGATTGCATATATGTACATCATACAACAATATGCAACAATAAAACAAATTGCAACAATAAAATCAATAGCTGTTGAGTCTAAGCACACCTGGAGATGTCTCTTCTCTTGTATTTGAATGGCCTCCAAGGAAGTTTAGATGCAGCTAGTTACCCTCCATAGAGATACTGTAAACACAGACTGAGCAGGCTAGCCCAAGGTCATGTATTAATAGCTTTATTGTGCAGATGCAGCAGCATCTGCAGCAGGATCAATGGATGTACTACAGGAGCAGGCTTTCAACTCTACTGCTGCAACTGGAATTGTGACTGCCTCCCCCCAATCCTCTGCTGTTATAGGGATTGGATAGTTTGAGCAATTTAAAGAAAACATGTCCTCTTCAGCTCCACTCAATTTACTGAGAAAGAGTAAAGTGTTTCATTAAAATCAAGGGGAAAGTACCATGGCTTAATATTAGAAAGTATTATTTATTTATTGCAATATTTATTCACTTGTATACCTGTTCAGTCTAAAAATATATTAAGCAGCATACACAAACACCAGAAACAATGCCAGTGCAGCATAAACAGTAATGCATTTTACAATTATAAACATTTAACAAAGGTTAGGAAAATCTTAAGTTTGGTACTGTAACATAATCAGGCTTGCTCCCTGTTACAAAATGAACACTTTTAACAGATGTCTCGGGTCTGGCCAAATTTAATCTTACTCCACTTTTCATATTTTTTAAATAGCCTCCAATCAAGAGGCATTTTTATGCTTGTGGAGCACCATCCCTGCCATAGATCTCCCCAAATGATTTTGAAAGTGCATAAAGTGGAAGAGCTTTTTTTTTTAGACAGATAGATTAGATAGATAGAACTTTATTGTCACTATCGTGAGTACACTCGGGAATACTCCCGCTGGTAACACCTAGTGAAATTATGATTGCTTCCTCCACAAATAAGCATTATACAACATAATTTAAAAACAGACTCACACAATCATGTAAAATCCGCAACTTTCAGACTGAGACCTTTTGAGGAGGAGACCCAGTGGAAGAAGCAAGCTTTGGAATTCACCAGGCTGATACCTAAGGGAATGAAATTTTGACCAAGTCTGGTCATTCTACACTGGATGCTACGAAACCTTCCCCCAGAGGGCAGCAGGGAGAGTAGGTGGTGGTGAGGGTGGGTGGCATCATGAACAATCCTCTGAATCTTACCCAGGCATCACTTCTGTGCAATGTTTTGGATGGGAGTGAGTGAGCACCCTATGATCTTTTCATCTTTCCTCATCACTCTCTGCACTGCTTTGCAGTCAGACGCAGTGATGTTCCCTATCTAGACTATGATGCTGTAAGATAGAATACTTTCAATTGCCTCCCTGTAAAAGGAGGACAGGACCGGAGGAGGAAGATGAGCCCCCTTAAGGCAACATAAAAAGTACAAATGCTGCTAGGCTTTCTTGACTAGTGACTCAATGTTCTTTGACCAGCCTAGCCTGTTTGTCAGTTGTACTCCTAGAAATTTGATGCTATCCACCATTTCCACTGGTGAGTCATTGATGAGTAGGGGTAAGTGACTTGGCTTGTTTTTTTCTGAAGTCGACAACGATCTCTTTTGTCATCTCCACATTTAGCACAAGATTATTTCTCATGCACCACTTCACTAGCTCCTCTTCACTATATTTCCTGTAGGTTAGAAAAGCCAGATATTTTAATTACTTGTCATGAAGTTTGGTTTCCAGAGTATTCACCATCTTTGGGGTCATTCTCTGAACCTGCTCCAATTCATCACTGTACTTCTTGAACTGTTCCATCCAGAAATAGACACAGTATTCCAAAACTCCTGTTTCAGCCGAGTCCTAGCCACGCACCCAAAATGGCATTTGCTTCTTTTACATTTATATGCATCACAATATGGATTTAAGTTTATCTTTTGGTTGCCAAGATACCTTCATCCTTTTTACTTTTGTTTTCTTATTCAGATAAAGAATTTTTCATATCATCCTTGTGACTCTCCATGCTTTTCTTTTGCTTTTCCAGATATTTACATGTCTGAATGCCTTCACTTCTCTTTCTCACATTATTTCCTATGGCACTAAATTATTGCATCACTGCTATCTTCCTGAAGTACTCTAAACCACTGGGAACATGGTCTTCTTTAGTTCATATAATCTCCTGTAGGTCCATGGAAATTGTGTAAAAAGGAATAAATGGTACTTCATATGCTTATAAATACACTTATAAATACAATAGCAAAATTCCAAGGCTACAACCTAAAATATAGAATGGAATGGAATGGAGTGGAGTGGAGTAGAACAGAACAGAACAGAACAGAACAGAACAGAACAGAACAGAACAGAACAGAACAGAACAGAACAGAATAGAATAGAATAGAATAGAATAGAATAGAATAGAATAGAATAGAATAGAATAGAATACTTTGTTGGCCAAATATGATTGGACATACAAAGAATTTGTCTCTGGTGCATAAGCTCACAGTGTGCTTATAAATAGTAAGTAACAGGTCATTGTTGTTGTTATAATATATATAACAAGCAGATAAAATACATAAATAAATAAGAGAAGGAAGTTTTGTAATACTTTGGGCAAGGGAAAGAGAGCAAAAGGAGTGTCCTTCACCCAACTGGGGAAGAAACCAAATGGATACTCACTGGAAATGAAAGACTAAAATGGAATGTGATCTTCTGAAGGGAGAGGACAGTTCATTGAGGCCACCCTTGGATAAATTACAAGATTACAAAATAATGTGGAGAAGATAGTAACATGGTAGGACAAGACAAAATGGTTGCAGAGGCCATATGTTCAGCCACCGGCAGAGACAGATTGTGCCAGGCACTGAAGCCAATTGCTAATGAGACTACTAGTGGGACAGAATCAAGCTGTTGATGATCTGCTCTGAATAGCTTACAAAGGTGTCAGAAAGCAATAGTTTCGAAGCCAAGCTGGAAAATGTAAGTGCAACATCCATTTGTAACAGGCTGAAGTAAGAAGCTGGCCATGTCATCCATTCCTGCAGGTGAGCAGCCTGTGCTGGCAATGGGTCAAATAGAAAGTATGGTTCTGCCCTAGGTCTGCTGCAATCACTGAGCTATGCTTTAACTCTACATGATTCCATAAAATGTATGTGGGCAGCCAAATATCAGAAAAAAAGGATGCTGTGGAATGAAAAGTAGCTAAAAGAAAGGAATACAGGCAGTCCTTGAGTTATGTATGAAGGTAATTGGGATTGGAATTTCAGCGGGTAAGTAATGTTGTAATGTAACATGACTGCATCACTTTGTGACAGCAATCCCTGCAGTCCCCATTGCCAACATTAAAAGCAGATTGTACGGGTTGTTAAACAAACACCTGCTTGCAAGTTCTTGCCAGCTTCCCACAATCAAAGGCAGGGAGGAAGCGGGCAAGAAGAGGCAAGTCCCAGGAAGCTCGTAAGTAGGCCAGTAGGCAGGAAAGTGGTACCTGCCAGGTGGAAGAGAGTGAATGAGGCTGTGTGAATAGTAGGGAAGGTGCAGCATGAGTGTGGCAGGGCTTAGTGAGGGTACACAAGTGGCTGGGGAGGCATGATGTGTATGCCATGAGGCTCAGGAACAAGGCACAGGTAGGGGCAGAGCCTTAACTGAGCAACTTGCAACCTTCCCTGCCAGCAACATTGGTTGTGGAAAGCTGGCATGAAAGTAAATTGCAATCATGTGACTGTGGGACACTGCAACTGTCGTATTATCAGTTTTCCAATACCCAGATAACGATAAAGTGACCTCAGCGGTGCTGGGATGACCGGAACTTCAAGGACCAGTCGAAACCAGCAATTGTTCAGTGCTATCATAATTTCAAATGGTGACTGAATAAGTGACTATTAACCGAGGATTACTTGCATTCAAGAATAGGAATGGGTGATAATTTGTTTATGCGTTTCGGGTTTTTTTTAATACTTATGCACACCTCTTTACACATGGTAGGATTTGTATTATTTTGTTTCTAGTAAAACTAACTGTTGTTTAGAACAAAATAATACCAGGAGCTGAAATTGTCTCTCATTTTGACAGCTGCTGTCTTTTACATCATTCCACATGTCTGCTATTTTTACTTTTGTTCAGTTGACACAGTGGAGTGATTTGGAGTGCTTTATACATATCTTTTTCCTCTTTCATCTCCTAAATTGGAAATAATTTGATGTGACGTTCCTTTTAGATTCTCAAAGCTCTTCAAAATCAGAGACAAGTTAAGAATACACGATATCCACACCTACTGCATGCATACACACACACACACACACAGACTGCTAGATGTGAATGTGTGTGTGTGAATATATATACATATGTACATGTGTATAGTGTGTATATGTGTGTGTGTGTATGTACACACACACATGCACACACAAGCACACACATTCCTTATGAAGTATTATGAAACTATTTGTTTTAAATGTGTGCTTTGTTGGATTTCTGAATATGTACACACAAACACAAACGCACACACACACACACACACATACACACACACAAGAATTGAGGCTTATTGATTTATTCTTCAACGTTACAAGAATGTGGGAAGACAAAATTAGGAGAACCAGAAAAAAAATGATGTAATTTATTTTAAACAGAAATAACCTTCTCACTATACAGAGGATCTTGGATAAAAAGGAAGATTAAAACAGTAAAACACAGACAAAATAAGAATGTTATT
Organism: Boaedon fuliginosus; assembly: GCA_027560395.1. NCBI lineage: Eukaryota > Metazoa > Chordata > Lepidosauria > Squamata > Lamprophiidae > Boaedon > Boaedon fuliginosus. The sequence continues at coordinate 73,952 of JANHGC010005478.1, read as the reverse complement.
ATTCATTTATTTGGTAAATTTATATAGTACATCTGACATCTATTAATCTTTCTGCATCCTGTCAGATGACATTCCAGGCCTGAAGTAGATAAGTAGATGTGATTGAGTAGATGTAGATCCCTCAATATCATTACCAGTGCCTTGAATTGAACCCAGAAGCAAACTAATAATCAATTATTTAATACAGGAAATGTATAATGTGTGCTGCCCTATCTGTCTGGGCTACCCCATTTTGCACCAGCTGAATCTTCCAAATACTTTTTAAGTCAGACTCACGTAGAGCATATTTCAGTAAGCCATGTGGGAGTTGACCAGGCCAGAAGTGGTCCAAGAAAGGACACAATCGACACCCACCCCAAAGGTCCCTCTAGTCACTAGTAGTCCCTCTAGTTCATTGAGCAGAAGTTGTGGATTCAGAAAGACACCCCCCCCCAGACTGACCTTGACATGTATAAGTAATTATCACAGTAATACAGTGGAACAAAAATCATGTGAATGCTGAGTTCTGGAGGTAGCCCTAAAAGGCTATGATGTCACCCTGTGTCAAAAGATGGACAGCAGCTATGACAGCCTGGTCTCCAGGGAAAACAATTCTGAAGCTAGGGAGCACCAACAGAAAAAACAGGCAATAATTAATTGTCAGATATGATTCCAGCTCTTGATTTGGATATATGTCTGTTCAGAAAGAAAATCACTTGTGTTCAGTTTTCATCCTCAATTTCCCCACACATATGAGTCTCTTTGGGTCTTATTCAGTATTTTGTTTTCTCACTTGCCAGTTTGCCTTCTGCATTCTCGAGGCAGCATTGTTCATTGCATTTTTCAGGCAATGGAATAACAATCCTTCAGAACTAGATTTTTAGTAATTAATTTATAGTTGAGATTTCAGATGTGCAGCTCATTCCACAGAGAGAACAGCCATACACATTTTTGCTGCATTAATTCCTAATTTTAGTATAGAGTCAAGGCAGTAGGTAAGTATGCTTATTTTTCCATCCAATGCCAGTTCATAATGGGAGTGGTGGCAGGGGTGGAGGGCTGCATGGAGTGGGGCAGGGCGGGGCTTGTCTCAGAGAAACGGGGCAAGAAAACAGTCTGATTTGTGATCTTGGCTTTAGAATCTGAGACGGTGGAGTTGTGTTTTTAAGAAAGCAAAACTGGTTCTCAGCTAGGGTCTGAAAATGTGGGCAAGATAGCAAATGTATTAGCAATTGATGAAGCAGTGGGCTCCTTGCTGTTCCACCAGGTTGTTTACGATCCCAATTGTCTTGGATGCTGACCTGAGCCTGCCAAGAAAACCTCTCTGGATCTCTAAAGCAAGCTCTCTTCATAAATACAATAACATAAACTAACATTTGCTTCTTAATTACAAATTGCAAACCTAACTATGTTACGATTGAGTATGTTACTTTTAGCAGGATGGTAATACAGCCAGCCAAACGTATCACCTGAACCAGTGCTAGTTAAGTTATTTGAACAACTAAAAATTGCAGATTATTTCAGAAGTGATCTTCTTAACAAATGATGAGCAGGATATTGCTATCCATGGTAAGGAGGGCATATAGAAGATATATATTTGAACTAATGAGACTACCAATCCCACGACTCATTTTCCTTTTATTAATTAATTAAATTCTATTGCCTGGAAACATGTTCACCACTAAATGATTGTTTTCACCAACTGTTGGAAAAAAATATCCATTTATGAAGTTTACGATTTATTTATTTATTTAACTGTTGGCAATCCATACTACTTGAAGTAACTGATGGCTGCTTGGGTATATTGGCATCATCTTCACATTAACAAGAGAAACATAGACTTCAAAATAAATGTGCACTAAGAAAGAATACAGAAGAAAAATAATGCAATTTGCAATGCAACTTCAAATAGGTATTTTGAACTTCGGCAATTTTGTAAGTAGAAGTGAAAGCCTAGAAGCCCTGCCCCTTTCACCTAATTTCCCTGAGGGCCATGGATACAGTGGGTGAAGGGTTGCTTTCTATGAGGAGGAACCATTCTTGTAAGTACTTTAGTGCCAACCAAGGTGTCTTTTTGGAAACTAGGATAACGACCATCAATCAAGTGTTCTCTGATAGTCATGACTTTAATTTACTAAATTTACTACCACGTTTTATTAGCAGTTGCAGTCCCCAAGTAGCCTTCCAAGGCAGGGCCATGGAGTAAAAACAACTGTGTAGTGATTGGAGCATATGTCACTGTGATAATGGCCACCTATTGCAAGTAGAGTTTTACTTGGTATACCACTTTGCATTCCTTCTTAAAAGTTATGTTAGTATCCCTCTATAGATCCTGACCCTAAACCCTTGCAGCCAGTCTTGGAGAATACCATGGTTCCTCCAACCCCCAACCCCCTGAATCATCAACCAAAGCAACTACTGCTATTCTTACCCATGACAGAGTCTGAATCCAAACTGAAATGGATCTAAATAACTTGTTTCCTCAAGAGTGCTCTGTAGCTGATACCCCTGTGGTGCTTCGGGGCTAATGCCATTATTAAAGTTTAAATATCATTTTGACATCTCTACTATAGTTCAAGCAAATCTGGGGCATGTTCTTTGAAACATTTTTATGTGCTTCTGATTCACATAAAATACATGTCTCACTGATAACACCTGCAAACCAGCTTCTCTTGGGTCCACTTTTTAAAATGTCGTGTGCAATTTATATTATCATTCAACCAATCTAGCATTTTCTTATGAAACTCCACTGAAGATTTGATTTGTCCAGGTATCTATACCCCTTGCTTGATGCAACATTTGTGGTAAGCTAATGAGCTCCTGAGGGTAAAGAATGCAATGAAATTCAGTTTTGATTTATCATGAAGAAGTCACTTTCTTTCCTTGGTGAAAAATGAGTAGTGATTCAAGATGGAGAATTATGGTCATTGTTTTAGAATTACCTGGAAATGTT
>JANHGC010005478.1:0-15171 GCA_027560395.1 Boaedon fuliginosus | reverse complement strand
GATAGAGGTAACATTATAGAAGCATGAAAGCAATAGAGATAAATACTAGTATTTATAGAGTAATAAAGCAATAAAAATAAACGCTAAAGAGGAGTAGAGCTACATGCAAGGCAAACATAACCCCTGTAACAGATACATAATATCTGTTTCCTTCCTTATCTGTTACTACAAAACTATTTCTGCCATGGAATACAGAACCATAGGACACATTCATTCAGAGTGCAGTGACATTTTCTTTTGAAACTTCCTTGCTTACATGGAAAAGGTGAGAGGACCAGTAAGAGACCACTAGAAAAAATTATGGTATGAATCAGATTGAATTTAGATTAATTTATATTTCAAGTCACATTTTGATTCAGGAAAAGCAGGTAAGAATACCTGCTTCAGTAGCTCCATTTAGCCTGTGTAGGGTCTTCTGAATTGTATAAAACTTCCCTTGCTAATAAGATGGACACCTGGACTATTAAATTGCTTGCTATAAGCATACTGCATAATCTTTTGTTGATAAAGTTGACCAGATGTTCCTCAACTTGGATTTCAGTACTGAGGCTGGTTATACAAATAAAACTTTAGAATTTGTATTTCTTAATTTGATTCCTTTCTTGTGACAGATCTTTACTCAGCACGAGAGCCATTGTAATGGGCAGTTTAGTGTTGGACTGGCAGTGCAGAAACCCAGATTATATCGTGCCTCTCGAGACAAATTTGTATCAGTCATGTTCTCTTCGGCCAATATATCTGATAGGGTGCTGAAAGAAAGAAAAGCACTAAGAAGATAATCTTTAACCTGACTGAAAGTTGATGCATAAACAAACACATGAATATTAGCACGGCTGAAGTAATATGGGTGGAATGTGATCTTCCTTGCTATGTTCTATGTGTCTTAATTTTCCTTTTTAAAAAAAAAAAAAAGTGGCATCAGCTCCTGCACAACACACATTATATAAAATTATACACTTATGTCCATCATCTATAAAAGATGTTGACCCTGTAATACAGGTTCTTTCCAGAAAGAATTTGTGACTTCCACTGAATATAGCTCCATAGATAATTTCTGTCCAGGTTGCTGAATTTACTAGTATAAATAACAAAGAAACTAGGACAACTATATGTCTATGAAGCACAAATAAAAACATATCGTGCAAGGAGATAGAGTAGAATTTTCAAAACTGGCTGAAGGTTGCAAGAGAAGTTGCTGCCTTTTGGAAACACAACTGTTCTGGTGTCTGTTTCTCCAAAATGGTTGTAAATCTTGCTTTTTAATGCTGAAAACTTAAGAGTCAGATCTGTGGACAAGCTTACTTTTCCATCACCCAGTCAACACAGATTTAGCACATATTCATGAATATCAATAGAGAAAATTCCTTTTCCGAGGTTTTCTGAGAATGTCTCTTTTAAAACTAGCATAACTTATTTCTTGATAAATTTCCCATTTAACATGACCAAGGCTTTAGAGTTTCTTAAACTTCAGTTTGCACTCAGATTTTTCTTTAATATTGCTAAGACATTGTGCTCGTGAGAACCTAAACATGAAAGACTGTTTTATGTTATAAAGGATCAAAAGGAAGAATGTATAAGTCAGGAGCAAAGTGGAAAAAATGCACAAAGATATGGATATGCTAACTAGGTCTATACTATAATAATATACTATATATTAACAGAGTTGGAAGGGACCTTGTAGGTCATCAAGTTAAAACCCTCTGCCCAAGCAGGCAACCCCCTGCCCAAGCAGGAGATGGTTTTAATCGCTCTTGGGAATTGAACAGCTGAGCTGCCAACCTTAGTAGTACACAAGCCCAGCATCTTATCACATGAGCCACTATCTTGTTACTAGATTTAACTTCTGAGAGCTAAACCTCATAACATCATTACGGCAATTATTAAAAAATTTAAGAATTAAAAAAATTCTTTACCAATCTTCCCACATCTGATAAAAGAACAACAGCAAACATATTAGAACAACAATTCAAAAAATTCAATTAGTGTGACTGTTGGTCATGTTAAATGAGAATTCTGGGAACAATAATCCCAATACATCTATAGAGCAATGAGACTGAAAAAGATTGTCCTACACTGAAATGCTCTTTGAAATTCTATGCAAAGGCATTCTTTCCAATGCACAAATCTATCTATGTCGTGGATGAAAATATTGATTTCTGATATACATATCTTCTCCATGCATTTCTAATAGAAAATAACCAATCCATATGCATAAGCAAGACGTATTGAAAAATATCAAGTTGAATTTATGAAGGACTATAACAAGTGGTTTCAGCCTCAATGAAGGTGCCTTGGCTTTCTTCTTTGTATAAACATTTTGAACCAAGAAATTGCACTTTTGACATTTTCAGAGATAAGGTATTAATTTAAAACTTATTATTTTTGTGTATTCTTAGCCAGCTTTTCCAGATGAAAATTCTCAGGTAGACTTTATACACAAATTCAACAGAAGAAACGTCAGTAAATATTATACTCTTTCAGTGATGGTGTTCACATACCTAGGAAACCAACCAGCTTATCTTCTAGGACAACCTGCTCTTCCGCCCCATTTCTCTCTCTCCCAGCATTGAGGCACTGTGACTCAATTACAAATTGGTTGTTTTGGGTACTTTGTTATCTGAATCATAGATAATAGGGCCAGAAGGGACCTTAAAGGTCTCCCAATTCAACCTCCAACCCAAGACAGGAATCCATTTTTGGACAAATGGTTGTCCAATCATTTCTTTAAAACCTCCAGTGATGGAGCACCCACAACTCTGGAAGCAAGCTGTACCATTGATTGTTCTGTCAAGAAATTCTTCCTTATTTCCAAATTGGATCTCCCTCTGACAAATCCCCACCTGCTTTTCCTGCCCTCAGGTGCTACAGAGAATAAATCAACACTCTCTTCCCTGTGCCATAAGTGTGACAATCCCTCAAGTATTGGAAGATAAACCACCATAACACCCTTAAACTTTCTCTGTTAGGCTAAACATACCTAGTTTCCTTGGATACATTATACCAAAATAAGAGAAAACTGGGATTTGGGTTTCCTACCTGCTGTATCCCTCAAGTGGGATGCAGGGGCACAGAACTTTTGAACCTTGAAAGTTTGAACCTTACAGATGATACACAGCTGTCATTTGAATGCTGCCGCTTCGAGTTCCCCAGATGGGTGAAGAGAGGCGGGATATAAATCCAATAAATAAATAAATAAATAAATAAATAAATAAATAAATAAATAAATACTTTTATAGTAGCTTCCTAGCTTTCCTAAATTAAGCCTACCGAGCTGAGCTTTTGTGTCCTTGGAAATCTATTGCTTAAGTTTTTGGGATTGTCTGCTGAGGGAAGCCTGACACAGCTAAATGTCTTTCAGCTTTCTGAAAGTCAGCTGTGTTTGAGGAATGTGATACACAAAACAGTATGAGAGTACACCATATAATAATAGATACTACCACTTCTTTGTCCTGCAAGGAAGGGAACATGCAAAAAGCCTCATGTTCAGTATCAAAAGCTAATTCACACACATCATGTCACAAGTCATAATATGATTCTTAGTTTAATTTAGAGTGTGATTCATTCATTTTGGCTTACTGTTATGTGCAGAACAGATTAAGATACTGGCTAAGAAATTGGATTAGGATGATCCATATTTAAGTCTACCTTCAGCTATAGAAATTCACTGGGTAACTCCAGACCAATTTACTGCATAGGGCTGTTATGGGTTAAAAGCAAAGGAAGATTTCTCTACAAGCTATTCTAAGCTCCTGAAAGAGAGGTTCTTAACCTGGGATCCACAGACCCATGGAGATCCATAGACAGATTTGACAGCTTTATTGCAAACTCTGACTGAAATTTAGCTTACATTGTATTGACTTAATGAATTGATAAAGCAATATATTACTATGCTACACATTTGTTATATTTTAACAGCTGCTTGAGCATCACTATATTATAAAGGAAATCAATCTACAATATATTTATGTTTACATACATTTCTCTGAGAAGTTCCTACACATTTCATGGGTTTCATCATATCCATGATTGTGTCCCTGACACAAAATGGTTACGAATTCATTTCAGAAGACAGGCAAGCTGAACACATGAATTAAATTCTAGCATTTTGGCCTTTAGCAGACTTTGACCTGGATGGGGTTATTTCGAGGAACAGCCCGAATGCACCTGCTCCCGGCGCCTATGTACTTTTTGCATAGGTCCACAGGACCTTCCCGTCCAGCTTGCGCACTAAGCGCGCAAAGAAGAGCCACCGAGATGGAAAGGTCCGGAAGGTCGAGTTTATTGGCGATTCTGAGGGCACCATACGTTAGAGAGGAAGCTCGGTCATTACAGACGCCTTCCGTCAACCTGGCACAAAACTTGGGGGAAAGTGCTGTTAGTTTGGGGAGGCCGGGAGGCGAGGTCAAAATGTCTGTGCGAGCGCAGGCATCGGGCGCAACGAGTAGCCTCCCGCCTGCCACCGTCCCCTCAGTTTTCAGGATAAGGCGTCGATTCCCCCTCCCTCACGCTTTTTTTTTTTTTTTTTTGCGCAAAAGGCGCTAGCGCCCCCGCCTGTCTTTGCAGCCCCTGCCCTCCCAAAAAGCAGGGAGGGGCCACGCGGAGCCGCGCGCATCTTTCGGCTCCTCCAGCCCTCGCTGCCTCTCCCAACATCGAAGCCTCGGAGACGCAGGCAAAGCCGCCGCAGCGGTAGCGCCCGAGTTGCCTTAGCATGCTCGCCTCTCGGCACCGGCGGCGACGGATACTTGCTGCAGCCATCCGGCAGAAGCACGAGCAGCAGCTGCTGCCTTTCTTCCCGGGTCTTTAACGCCTGGCTTGCTCCTCCACTACTGCCGCCGCCTCCAGCACCTCCGTCTCCGGGTGGGGCGATTATGAACTAACCGGGCGGCTACACTGATACCCCAGCTGCTCTCTTTTCCGTGGTAAGACTTGGCGTGTGGAGAAAGGAGCTGGCAGCCGCTGCTTGGCGGCCCCGCGGGCGAGACGAAGTCATCCCGGTCCCAGTTAAGACATACCGGTTACAAACCCAGAGTCCAAGCCGAAAGGGGTCGCGGGCGCGCATGGTTCAGCTCAGCGGGCAACCTCCACGGCCATGTGCCAGGAAGGAGCGGAGCTGGGGTCAGCGGCCAATTAGCCTGGGGGGGGGGGCGGAGGGGAAGGAGAGAGAGGGGCGGGAGCAATCCAAAGCGGGGGAATTAATGGGGAGAGCTGACAGCGGGCACCCGGGGGAGGGGACTGTTGCCGCCGCCGCCGCCGCCGAAGCGGTGGGTGGGAGCTGGTTGGCGCGTGCATCTCGGGGACCTGGGTCCGGGGTCCCTCGAAGAGCCGGGAGGCGCGAGAACTGCGAGTGGGAGCGTTTGGTGGTTTCGAAGAATTCCTAGAACGCGGTAGGTTGGCGCTTTGTAGGTCTCGGTGAAAGAGTGAGCTTTGTTTCGCCTCCTTTCCTCTCTCCTGGTAATGCGAGAGATACTGTCTCTCTCTCTGTGGCTGGGTTTGGCAGAAGCACTAAAGCGAGCGAAGTGCCCCCAGCGCGAGCACACAGACACCAGACTGTGGCGGCGGCAGCTGCGAAGCGCGTGGGGATCCGAAATATTTTACCCTCGGGGTCAGGAAAAAGATCTCTCTCTCTTTCTCTCTCTCTCTCTCTCGCTCCCTGTCTCTCGCTGTCTCTCTCTCGCGCGCGCTCATCTCTTTCTCTTAGCTCTTTCTTTCTCCCTCTCTCTCATTTCTCTTTCTCCCGCTCTCTCTTTCTCTCATCATGAATATTACCTCTTCCCCCTCCCCTATTTTTTTATACTTCTTGGAACCGGTAAAGTTGAATTTTAATTTGTAATGGGTAGAATATTATTGCTGAATCTTTACACACACGCGCGCGCGCACACACACACACACACACAAGTTCTTCACTTTTCATGAGGTGTATTTATTCTACTTTATTTTATTGTGGGTCTTAAGTGACTGTGAATGGGTTTACAGGTTGCTTGGGAAGAGGTGCTTCCCGAGAATTTAAATGAAGTGTTTAACAATAGCTTCCTGGGACTTTACTAGTCCTTTCCTTTATTTTTCTCAGGTTGAGACTTTGCCCTGAATCTCAGAGAAGTCCATGTTCATGAACAGAATGACTGAATCCACACATTGGGCCCAGCCACAATACATATACCATGTTTGATTTTGACCTTTTTTTTAAAAAGTGATGTTCTGTGAATCCATCACTATAGTTTATGACTGTCTTAAGAGGCAGTGTGGTCCAGTCAGTTACGATTTAGCAAACCATGGCTTGTGAACCAATTTTATAAGCATTCTTGAGATATTTTTGTATCTAATTTGTGCCCAGAAACTATGTATGATATAGAGAAGCGGAAAAAAGGTGAATTGAAGAGCTTTTATGTTTCAGACTACAGTATTAGAATAGAATTAATTGTTTGGGCAGAAGTGACTTATGGCATGTCCCCATAGGTGTCTAACTGGAAAGGAATCCTGTTGAATTCAGTGGCACTTCTATGTAAGTAAGCCAATGGGAGTTACTATAGAGGAGATACAGGTAGAATTCCGTTCTGAATGCTATCATGGGTTTCCGGTTTCAAGTATGTTCTTGAGGTTTACATAAATTCTGAATGTCTTCCTCAAATAACTTTTTTATTGGTGTAAGAAAATCAGCAAATTTTAAAGGAATGCATTTAAGTATTAAAAGAGGAAAGGGATATTTCACTTTAAAAATTAAAGTTTTTCAATTAATTAATTTAGCATTTAAAACTGAAAATGAACAGGTGAGTTGCTTAGAATTTCCAAACAAAAGTACAGTGAGATTTGAATAAAATTCTGCCAAAAAATTGCATGTTATGAATGGTATAATATTTTGCACAGAGAGAGGTTTTTTCCTTTAAAAATCCATAATCTGATCAGCTAAGACAGTGGAAGCATCATTTTTATTGTGGAATAAAAGTAAAATGGTCAGACATGAACGGTTGCGTTTGGGGTATTAGGAAATATTTATTTCTTACTCTTAAAATGTATATTCATTTTAATAGACTTAGTTATGTTTCTCCTGATATTACTTCTGTGTTTGCTATGCAAGAAGAATGACATTTTCAGATCAACTCCTTTAGGATACCAAATGGCAGGAAAAGTTCCCAATTTTATGGTCTGTTAAATGGGTTCTACTGTATGCATCTTCCTTCTGGTTGTTTATAATAGTATGCCCAGCTGCTGCTTCTTCTTTTTTTTTTTTTTGCTCTACTTACCCAATTGCCATAAAACTCTGAAACAGTCAGATACAGGACAAAGAATTACCATTTTAAAGACTCTATTTTTATGTTAATCTCACTGTTCTTTCTCTCCTAAATCCTCACATATTCATATTTCTTTGCAATACAGTTAAAAATAGAGCCATAAAATAAAGCAACCATGTGTAACAAAGTAATAGGTTCACTCAAGAAATAAACTGGTTGATTATAATTCTTAGTTTATTATAGATATGCTCATGGAGTTTATAAACCTCCTCTTAATTAGAAGCTTATTCAAAGATTAGCTACATAAACTACAATTTAAGAGGGAGGAGTTTTGTTAAATATTTGAATGATTGTTGCGTAAGCAACAAATAGAAACTACGGCACAAAGTTCATTTTTGAAAGTCTGACTTCCTTGTTTCGTGTAGTTATCCTGGATGCAGTATTAGTTCACTGTTACAGCTTCACAAATTCTAAAATCTTTTATTGGTTGCTTTGTAGAATAATACTAAAGATGCTGCTGCCCCTCTGTGCTTAAGAAAGTCTGGGCCATTGGATAAAATGGGGAGAAACCATGTTTCAAGAACCTCCACTCTTTTGAAATGATTTCCAAGTACTAACCAGGCCCAAGCCCTCCTGCTTAGCTTCTGAGCCTAGACATAGTCCACTGGATGCTAATACTTGGGAAGATGCTTTGGAAGAAGCCGCCCCAAATTTTAACACTTTGAATCAGTAAACCCCCAAACCAATCAAGATTACCAAGATTACAACTTGATTGTATCACATAAAGCCTTGAAGGGTTAATATGCAATAACTTTATCCTGGGTTCCCTTTGTATCATTGTGTATTAATAGAGACGCAAAGTAGCTCAAACATAATTATGTTCTACCAAAGAATCTCCTACAGTGTTCTCCCATTCTACACATAGATGGTGTTTTGAGGATTTAGGAAAGGCGAGTAAGCACTTAGCTGTCTGTTTGATATATATCAGCTCTAAGGAAATAATATAGTTGCAATGATAAAAGGCTATCCTATTGATTGCTTTCTCCTTCTGCAGGGGAAATTTCCCTTTGTACAATAAATTCTACTTACTAGCATATTTCATGTACCAAGAATATATGCTGAAGGGATTGGAGGAATATATATACAGTATCATTATGTCCACTTGTTTCAAAGTACAAAACTACAGTTGTCCTCGTAGTCAAGAACTTTCTATGAAATTGAACTATAAATGTATGTGGGAGTAACAATTACATGTATGCTAAATCCCCATTTGATGCTTGAAAGAAGTAACTGTAAATTCTGTGGCTTTAGGCATTTGATAAATGTTGTAGAAAAAGCTATTATCAGGCATCCCTCACAATCCATCTAGTTTTGCTGCCTTTAGCATTAAGCAAGAAAATTTCAGCATGCTTTCATCATACAAATGATGTAGATCAATAATATCTTTAAACTCATGTATGATTCCATAGTGTTTGTAGTGTACACAATGCATAGATATATTACAAGGCTTTCTGGAGAACTAGAGTTTTAGCTTTAACATTTACATAACCTTTCTTTATGAGCATTTACTATTTTTTCATTCTGAAGGATAAATATTTAGTTTTCAGTTAGCATATGCTAAGTATACTGAAATATCAGCTCAAGATTGAAACTTTCCTTTTGGCTTCCTGTGTTTTGCTTCAGTAGTTTATAACTTGATTCACATGTATAAATTATAAATAGCACTTTATACTTTATGTATTGAATTCACTTAAGGTAGGATTAAATAAAGTTCCTCCTTAGTGATACATTTCTTCGTTATGAGATATTATGCACTTTGTGTCATTTAGTATAGTGGATTTTACTTTAGGCATCCATTTATCTGTGGGTTGTAAATAGTTGGACAAGGAGTGGAAGTCTAAATAAGATGCCATTTTATCAAGGTAGCTAAACTTGTAGCAATCTTATGTCAGGATAAGGTACATATGGAAAGCAACAGATATGTAGTTGATTGATTCTGCAGACAAATAGTATTAACCTCAAATTGAAAGAAGAATAAGCTACTTGGCAGAGGGGGGGCGTGTTTTGCATATACCATTAATGAAATTAAACTGGACATACAGTAGTAACAGAAGAGGAAGAATGTGATTATGGTAGATAAAACCATCCCATTTTTGGCTACTATTTTGGCTAGACTATTCTTTCAGTTACTTCAAGTTACCTGCACAAATACTCCTTCTAAGGTTAATACTAATTTTACTTTCTTGTAAGTTAAGAGAACATCTGAAAATATCTGAAATTCAACATTTTTTTTATAAAATAAGAGTTTAGGTTGCTAGACTGCTTCTGGAGGTGGACTAGTGCTGGGATGGGTATTAGTTATTGTCATAGCTCTTTGTCAACTATTGGCAGAAGTAACAAAACAAAAACCATTAGCACCCAAACCTGGATGCAGCCCTAGGAAGTTCAGACGTTTCCAATGAAGTAAAATTTGTAATATGACAGAATGGGGAAATCTTTAAATATTTGGAGGGAAGTCGTGTTAATTAATTTGGCTTACATTTAATTTGCATTTAAATATGATTTAATTTTTCTCCTATACTTTCACATTTTTTAATCTTGTATTGTTACATGAACTTTTCAGAATGTGGCTGCTGAATATGCCATCTACAGGCCAAACCTTTGTCAGAAGAAGTTTGCCCAGTTCTGCCCAGTTCTGTTATAGAACATCCTTGACCTGCTAAGGTTTTTTTTGGTCATTGTTTTATTTCAAAAAATACGTAATAGTCATGTTCTGTTTATTGTAGATAAGTGTATGTGAGAATACATTTAAAATGAAGTTTAAAACATTACAATTCTTTCTGTTTAGTGCTGGCAGTTTTCCTTATCTTGCTTAGAAAATATTTCCCCAATACCACATTTTTACTGATTATTTTTGCCTTCATTTATGACTCAACAGTGAGAATAAATCAATATGGAGCAGACAGACCACCTATTTTGTGAGGAAGAGACAGCTTTCCTCAATCTGTTCTGGCTGAGAATTCTGAAAATTTTAGTCTTCTTATCAGTTATTTTCTAGCCTGATGATCTGGAGGCCATAAGGCTGTTAAATACACAGTGAGTTTTTCTTCTACTTGTTTTTGTTTATGAGGATAGTTACCGGTATTATTTTAGTTATGGGGCTGGATTATATCAATTTCTTTAGAATGTTTCCTTGTATTATTCCTTTATGAGAGCGATGCAGTCATAAATGTTGGGGGAAGCATAGAGATACAATTAAAAGAGCTTGCTTATAGTGCTTCCATACCATATTTTATAAGTGATGACCAATGGGAATAATGATTTCCAAGTAGATAGATCTGTTATGTAAAACCCAAAAAATAACAGCCTTTTACTGAAAAAAGTGGTAAGACTTTGAGTTCCATGTTTTGCAGTAAGGCTGATCTTTTGCACATACATGAATTGTTTCCTACAGTCAATAAAACAGCATTTCTGGCCATTTTATGTCAGTGTTCGCAAAGCAAGTTTGTGAATATAGAGTTGAATGTCAAGATTTATTGCTATGCCTGCTGTGAAGTCAATAAGTAGGATTATGGATTCCAGCTTTAAAAAGGTGTTGTTTACTAGCACATTGTAATTTAGAACAGCAGCCCCCAACCTTTTGGGCACCAGGGAACGGTTCTGGGGAGAAAGGTTGTTTAGCGGACCGGAGGGAGCATGATTTTGTGTGATGCCTGCATCCTAAGAATGAGGCTTCGCTTGTTTGTGTGGCCCAGTTGTTGGCATGCCGCGGCCCAGTGCTGGTCAAGAGACCGGGGGTTGGGGACCCCTGATTTAGAAGATATGACTGTTCTGCAGGTACAGTGATGCAGCATACCTGCTTAAATTCTATCTACTGTGTGGATTTTAAATGGCATTTCCACTCGTGGCATAAATGGGCAATGCTATTTGATATCATGGGAAAGCTTTCTTGCTTTGTAGTAGAGATTCATCTCTAAGATCTGTCTATAATTAACATTTTGCTATGTTTGCAATTTGTGTCATTTTCCACAGGCAATACTACATCAGGGTGGCAAAATGAAAAGTGAAGGAGATACATTTGAACCATGAATATTGATGCCAATGGATTAAATGAAATCTGTATTATTTAGGACATAGGTTCTGTCTCACGATGGCCCGGGAGATGTGTTTATGTTACGATATTTTTCAGAGTATAAGACACACTTTTTTCCTCCCCAAAAGAAGGTGAAAATCTGGGTGCGTCTTATACACTGAATGTTGAATCGCCATACATGGGGGGGGGGAGGTTGGTCCGCCACCTGCTGCACTGGCTCAGACCTCGCAGCAACCCGTTTGCATTGCCACCGATGATTTCACTGTTGCCCCACCCATTGCACCATCGTCCAGGTAGCTGCGAGGCTCAAAGCTTTTCAGAAACCCGTTTGCATCGCCACCGCTGATCGCACCGTCGCTCGGGTGGCTGTGAGGCTCAGAGCCTTGCAGCAACCTGTTTGCATCACCGCCGCCAATCGCACCACTGCCCGGGTGGCTGCCAGGCTCTGAGCTTGGCAGCCACCCGGGCGATGGTGCCTTGGGGGCGGGGGGGCGATGCAAACCGGTTGCTACGAGGCTCTGAGCCTCATGGCATGAACAGCCTCTACAGACCATTTATCTTTTGTCAGGTGTGGCTAAGGATTACTACTCCTTTCTTCCAGTTTAGTCATCAAAGAAATACTTTTGTGAGTAACTTTTAGTAATTGGTCTGAGGATGCTCTGGGTTAGACAGCTTCAATATATGTTGCATTTGGAAGACTTGGAGTGCACCACGATCAATCCATGATGATCATCTTTAGTGCATGCTGCAGTATCATGCCACAGTATCTGCTGAAGCTGCACCATTTTAGGCAGCACTATAAGAGAAGCTCTTGTCAGCTTATTCAGTCTCTGTAGGTCAAACCTGAGAAGAGACCTGAAGCAGAGCACAAGGAAGTAAAATGGATAAGCGTGAGGAATCCACCCTGCTTCATGAAGCAGCTTCAGGGGATGTCTCATTCATTTCTTCATCAAAGCGAAACATCTCTTATAAACTCATATAAACCTATTAGATATTTCTGAGTTTATATCTTTTTTCCCCAAAAGATGGCACTCAAAGCCTCAAATTAAAAATTTAGAATAGTTATTAAAAGCATATTAAAACAAAAAAGAGCATAAAATATCAACCATTTTCAAATCCACTATTCCATTTGATAAAAATAATTTCTTTAAGGTAGGCTTGTTTCAAAAGTTGTTCCTGTGCAAAGAGTTCAGGCAAGCGTAATACTGAATTATTTAATAAAACAATTATTACATTAAACGATAAAATAATCCTTAACTGATAAAATAATTTTTAAATTAAATAATAATAATAAAAGCTGAATTGATGTTCTTAGATGCAGAAAGGGCTATTGCCAATTTGAACTCAACTTCCTTGTTTAAGGTTCTGAAAGATAAGAATTTTGTAAAGAACATAATAAAATGGATAAGTTTGATCCATACATAACAGGAAGCACAAATAATTGTTAATGAAGATCTAACAAAACCCTGTGAGATACAAAAAGGGAGAAGACAGTTATGTTATCCCTCTCTTACTTCTTTCGGTTCAAGAAATATTGAATAGAGATACAAGATAAAAAACGTATAAGTTAAAGTGATTTATGGATGATTTGGGGTTGGGTCTGGAGTATCCTTTAAAGAGAATTGAAATATTAATGAAGTTGGTGCTTTAGTGGGTTTTAAGATTAATAAACAGAAGTTAACAAAAATATGAAAATCAAAGTTCAGACAGAATTGATCAATAAAATGAATAAAATTACAATTGAGAAGCTAAATTGTTTGGTTATTGATCTGACAAATATGAATGTTATGTTATTTCAAAATAATTACATTAAAATGTGAAATTAAGTTATATATTAATTTGAAATAATTTCTGTGATAACATGAATGTCCTGCCTAGAATGGTGGTTTTGTTTCAAACAGTACCTATTTTGACACCTGATGCATCATTTAAACAGTGGCAGAAGATTATATCTAAATTTGCGCAGGAGAGAAAGTCACAAGTTGAAATAAAAGATACTACAAGATGCAAAAGAAAGAGAAGATTAGGTTTACTGATTTGAAGGTGTATTTTGCAGCTTGCTGGTTGACTTAGATGAAAGAGTGCTATTGAGAAACAGGTTTGGGGGATAGAAGGATGCGACCTGAGATTTAGCTGGCATGGATACTTGTGATATAACAAACTCAAGATCAATGTGGGTTTTAGAAATCATGCAAAATATGCCATATTGAGACTATGTAATAAATTTGTGCCCAAAATACTGCGTGAAAGGTCTGAATAATTATGAAAGTGATATTTCGGGGAGCGTGGGTCTCTTTTAAAAAAAATAAATTTATAGATATTTCTAAAATTCTGTTTTTACTTTGTTATTATGGGGTACTGAATGTAGATTAATGAAAAGAATGAATTTCAACAACTGTAGAATCAGGCTGCAATGTAACAAAATTAACAAAAGTGAAGGGGGTCTGAATACTTCCTGAATGCACTGTAATAACCCAAGGGAGACACATGGGTAACTTTCCTGTATTGTATTGATTCATTTATAAAAATATATATAAATGGGGAGGGGGTGGAGTGGAGGGAGGAGGATCTGTTATTACTCAATCAACCACCTCTGTTGCTCTGTTTTCCCACTGGAGCCCCAACCCAACTGGCACAGCTACATCTTTAGGCTCTTATGAAGAAGATAGGACTTCACATTGTAGGGGGCAAGATGATCCAGAGGGCAGGAGCAAGAAGATTACTCTGCTAGCTAAAGTAATCATGCTGATGTGACCCGCAAATTTGCTCTAAAATTGACTTTGCTTAGATGGAAATCACATGAATATATTATACTTTCACAATATCGTTTTCCACTGATAGTTGTTACTTATCAAGGTGACATTTCATGACCGCTGCTCTAGCTTCTTCCTTTGTTAGGTCAATCGCACTCACAATCAGCGAACTGGTTGGTAACGTAAGTGTAGCCCACCTCTGCATGTAAATTTAGATTAAATTATGTTATATTTATGCAAATGCTATAAATGCTATTTTTTTTCAATGAACACTCAAGAATAACTAATTTAGCAGTTAGTCCATTAAATCAAGGGTTTACTGTAATGTTTGTTTGTTTTTCATTGTGCCTTCAGGTTAGTGTAGATTCCTGGCAACTACATATACATTTTATTTTTCTTCTGTTCAGTTGTGTCTAGTTCTGGAGACTGCCTGGAGAAATCCTATAGTTTTCTTAGCAAAATTTTTCAGAGGTGGTTTACCACTGCTTCTTTCTAAGGCTGAGAGAAAATGATTGGCCCAAGGTCATCCTGCTGGATTTGTGACTAAGGTGGAATTAGAACTCATGGGCTCCCAATTTCTAGCCTGATGTCTTAACCCAGGGGGTTGGATGCATCACGCATTGTCAATGCCCACACCTGGTTTAACAAGTCTCCATACATCACATGATGTTGCAAGTTTGACACCTCAGCTTTAACCTTTTGGGGAGACAAATTGCTCCCCTCAGAACGGGTCCGCAACCTGGGGGTACTCTTGGATCCACAGCTACAATTGGACTACCGTCTTTCAGCTGTGGCCAAGGGCACCTATGTGCAGGTTCACCTGCTGCACCAGTTGCGCCCTTTCCTGGACCGGGAGGCTCTTCTCACAGTTACTCATGCCCTTTTCACCTCACGATTGGACTACTGTAACACGCTCTACATGGGGCTGTCCTTGAAGACCACTCGGAGACTTCAGCTGGTACAAAATGTGGCCACACGAGTGATTGAGGATGTACCCATCCTCCGCGAGCTGCATTGGTTGACAGTGGTCTTCCGGGTGCAATTCAAGGTGCTAGTAACAACTTTTAAAGCCCTTCATGGCTTAGGAGCGGGATATCTA
>JANHGC010005477.1:62750-76018 GCA_027560395.1 Boaedon fuliginosus | reverse complement strand
TCATCAGTTCTTTCGTCTTTTGGATGAACAGTGAGGCAGGACCTGACAGGTCCAAAGCAACTCAGCTAAGGAGGAAGCCAATAATCAAAGCGTTCCAAAGTTGTTGTTTTTTAAAGAAAACTATGAAAGGCGGGAAAATGCCAGACAACCTGCCTAAAATGCACTCTTTGTGAAATATTTAAATATCAGTTTGTTTATTTATTTATTTAGATTTATAGCCCGCCTCATTTCCCTGATCAAGGGGAACTCGAGACGGCTAGTTTAAAATATATATAATATGCTAAGTGAAATTATTAAAGTAAAATTGTGTTGTGGTTTATTGTATATTACTAGCTGATTACCCAGCGTTGCCCGGGTAAGTTTTTATGGGATTGCCATCTTCCTTCCTTCCTCTTCCCTCCCGCACTCCTCCTCTCGTCTCTCCCCCACCATCTTCCTTCCTTCGTTCCTCCTCCCTTTCTTCCTCTCACGCTCCCTCCTTTCTTATCTCCCCACTTTGTCTTCCTTCCTTCCCCCTTATCCTTTCTCCTCCCTCACTTCTCTTCTCCAACTTCCTTCCTAATGCTGCAGGCTACAATTCCCAGCCTTCTCTGCCTGATTTGCATGCCTTGCCTCTATTGGCTGGAGAGCGTCCAATTTGCATGTGTTGCCTGGAGCCCTCTGCACATGTGCAGTAGAGTTTAGCAGTGAAATGTGGGTGGGGGTATGCACTTCGGCACCCTTTTTCAGGGGTGCAGACCCCCCCCCCCAAAGGCATTTGTGACTCCTCAGTGCTGATCTTACAATGCCAAGATATGTATGTGCGAAGTTTGGGCAAGATTGGTTGTGGCGTATAGGAGCATATAGAGCACATACACACCCACACTTCTCTTTTATAGATATAGATTCTCTGAATAGTAATATGTTCCATGCAGAGTTTTGACAAATTTTTGTTTCATTCACTACAGGTGCTGGCAAGTCGCTTGTAGGAGTAACAGCTGCTTGCACCGTCCGTAAGCGGTGCCTTGTATTAGGTAATTCTGCTGTCTCAGTGGAGCAGTGGAAAGCCCAGTTCAAGATGTGGTCTACCATTGACGATAGCCAAATCTGCCGATTTACTTCTGATGCCAAAGACAAGCCAATTGGCTGTTCTATAGCTATCAGCACATACTCCATGTTGGGACACACAACAAAGAGGTCATGGGAGGCAGAGAGAGTGATGGAATGGTTGAAGAGCCAAGAATGGGGTCTGATGATCCTTGATGAAGTGCATACCATACCTGGTAAAGCCCCTCTTAATGCCCCAGCCCAGGTTTCATTGCTGAATTATAGGAGCCCTGATTATTCTGGAATACATTTACAATACTGCTTTTTAAAATGTAGTATAGGTTTATAATGAATCTAACATGTAAAATGAAACAATAACAATAGCATGAATGTTGCAGTTTGATGCATTTTTAAGCATCAAAAATACACCTTTTATTGTACTTACAGCTTAATGATAATTGCTGTAATTTTTTTTTTAATTTTATAAAAAGAAATCCCAGTATTATTTAACCTAGTGCATGGCTTTTGGATTTAGATATTAGCCAATATAGCAATGATTTGCCCAAATTGATACAATTTAATTTCTGTAGATTTAATTTGAAATGAGTTGGATGAGTTGGATGTTAAGTTGTTGCTACAAAATTGATCATGTAGATATATGCATGGAAATCCACTAAACATCTAATTTTAACATAATATGCCAATTCAGTGTGATTCTCAAATGGTTCTTCATTTAATATCACTTGTGGTATGAAAAATTTACATAGTGCTATATTTTTAAATACTCCTCAGACAGGATCTCACTCCTTTTTGCACAATTCTTTCAGCAAAAATGTTCAGGCGTGTGCTCACTATTGTTCAGGCCCATTGCAAGCTTGGATTAACAGCTACACTTGTCCGAGAAGATGACAAAATTGTAGACCTGAATTTCCTGATTGGGCCTAAACTCTATGAAGCCAATTGGATGGAATTGCAAAACAGTGGTTATATTGCTAAAGTTCAGTGTGCTGAGGTAAGGAATGTTTTGTGCAAAGCGACTTCAGCAAATACATTCTCCAACAGCAATATTTTTCCTTAGCTAACTTACAATTGGGGTATCAAGTCTGGACCCTTTGATACTGGAAGTAAAGTTTCTGTATGCGCCTATATATATTCTCCATAACTATAATACCATTCTCTATATTCACCTATATTCATTACTCCATAACACACACTTTTCCCAAATCTTCTATCTAAGGGAAAAATCTTCAACAGGGAAGAGAAACAGCTTCTCAGTTGCTGCTAGGGACAGAATCAGAAGTTGATCAAATTATTTTTAATAAGGCTGCAAATATCTGCCCTTGTCTTTCCTGCTAGCATTTTTCTTTTAATCACACACAGTGTAATCTTGTAAACTTTTATCCTTGTTACATTTCTGCTGTAAACTTATTGTGCTATTCTTAATACAGTCTGTATTTTATATTGGTTATAATTGTAGGTTTGGTGTCCAATGTCTCCTGAATTTTACAGAGAATATGTAGCTATTAAAACAAAGAAGCGGATATTGCTCTATACCATGAACCCAAACAAATTTAGGGCTTGCCAGTTCCTGATTAAATTCCATGAACGCAGAAATGATAAGATCATAGTCTTTGCTGACAATGTGTTTGCTTTGAAGGAGTATGCTGTTAGATTGGGCAAGTAAGTATTCATGAATTATAGATATTTGTGTGTTTAATAAATATCAGAAGCAAAACATGCTTTCTTCCAGGTTTGTGACTTTGCATAATAAATCCTTAAAAGCAACAGTACTACTTATTATTTTTAATATATTCATTTGCATGAAATTACAGGAGTTAATTGTCAACCAGGGTCAAAAAGATTTCTTAAGTTAGAAAGAATTCTTGACAAATAAGCTACAGTACCTCTTGAAATTGCTTCAGAAATGATAACATTTTCTCATTGGTAGAATTCCCCAGTAAAAAACATAACGGATGCAAGTTACATGAGGCTCTTGCACTTAATTATCAACAATCTGTTTTCCTACATGTACAGTTATGAGTACATGCATAATTTTTTGTGAGGAGAGGGATATACTGGGCTTTTGAAGTATTAAGGACTGCATTCCAGAAAGAGGCAGTAATTGGGCAACTCTACATTTAATTGAATTTGATTGAAGTTATCTTAAAGCTACATCATTCCTCAGGCAATTTCCATTTTTGTCCAAATAAGTAATGAGAATTCTGTAGCTACTTTTGGAAGGTCTCCAGAGGTCACAACTAAGGGATCCATGCACCTCATATGCTTTCCTGGTTTTCCAAATTGTAATGTATAATATCTTTGCATTGTATATGCAGTAAGAATATTTTGCTATTGAGAAATTTAAAAAATTAGAAATTTAAAAAACCTGTTTTATGATAATGTGGTCTAAGTTCAATCTAAATTCAATTTTTATAATGGGGACATTAACTTAACACAATGCAATATGAATATGGCCTTTAAGAGTCTCTTGGTTTTGTTGTGTCAAGGGACAGCAGAGGATGAGATGTTTAGATAGTATCAAGAATTTGGGCCCTTTGCAGGAGATAGTGGAGGACAGGGCATGCTATTTGTCCATGGGATCACAAAAGAGTCGAACGTGACTTAGCGATAGAAGAACAATTATTTTCTGATTGAGAAGAACATTAAAATATGTTTACAGTTAGCCATCTGCTTCCTATGTACGAGAAAAAATATAATTGATGCAATAATTTACCATGTAAGGCATCCTTGGTGCTCTCTGAGCTTGCTTTTTTCTTGTGAGATGCCCCATTACTCAAACTAGGTAACATCATCAGTGCTGGTCACAATTTGCCATGTGTTATTCAGCACTCTTAAAGATCAATGCTACATATACAGTTTAACTAGTTAGCATTTGAAAAACCTATGTAGCAGAAGAGCAAGCCACCTTCACTGCCAGAATAGCTTGCAGAAGCAGTATTTAAATCAATTATTCAAGTCTAGCATCAGAGGCAGAATATAAATTCAAGATAGAAACTCAAGGAAAATTGCTACAGTGTGATTGTTTTATGTAGCAATGTGTTTTTGTTACTTTTAAATAGTAGTTGCTGTTGTAACATGAGCATTTTGGTTGTTACTAGTTAGATTTATTTTCTTAACGTTTCCTCCAGTACCAGAGGCAGCATATATATATTTCCCCTGTCAGTTTTTTCCTCCAAATTTTTCTGCAACAATATGTCAAGTGGGCTGGGATGAACGAGAATCACCAACCCAAACTCAGTTAGTGAGCTTTTATCAGTGAGCTAAAATTTGAACCTAAGTCTCCTAAAGTGGCTTTGTAATCTGACATAATTTTCAAAGCCGCCTTTGAGAATATTTTAAATCATTTCATTAATATTGTAGCATATTTACTTGGTCCATGGAAGCTTCAGAGAGATCATCAGTTCTCAGCTTGTGATTTATTTTCCAGCTTATATTCATGTATATTAAGTTTTCTTTTCTTTTCTTTCTTTCTTTCTTTCTTTCTTTCTTTCTTTCTTTCTTTCTTTCTTTCTTTCTTTCTTTCTTTCTTTCTTTCTTTTCTTTCTCTTCTATTGGATATTAAGTATGTATTTCAAATTTGATGCATGTTTTTAAACATGTTTAATTTGAATTGTGTTAGCTTCTTATTTTATTTCAATATATCATATGAACTTAGCAGACACCTTAGATTGTATTTTTGATTGAATACTTCCACCTTGCTGTGGCAGCATCTGTTTACTTTGCCGCAAAAGATACGTTGATTGTTAATTTTCACTGTAGCTCTCAGTGAACTATTTTGAGACCGGAATAATTTAATTCAAAAGTGCAATTTATATGTGAACAGATATAAGGGGAAAAGGGAAAGAAGAACACAGCTGTTAAGTACAAGTTCACTGGTTCAGCTGAAGAAAATACCTTTTTTATTTTAACAGCTGCTTCTCTCCTTTCATGTGGGATTAGTAGATATATTCCGCCCACTGATCTGTTGAGTCATGAGGCACACATCAAGCACATAACATTTCACAACTGTCAGGATTTATTTCTGTGGCGGGAGGGGTGTCTGACAGAATGAATTTGTCTCCAAATGAGCGGGAACACAATCCAGTGAACTAAAAATAAACAAGAGAGAAAAATGCTACAAAAAAGGATATAAAAGTATAGCTTAATTATATAGTGAAAGCATATTGTTGTGGGTTTTTTCATCTTCTTAATCATAATATATTTATAATAGATTTATTTATTTATTTATTTGGTTTGTATCCCACCTTTCTTTCCCAGTCAAAGGGAACACAGATTGTATAATGTAGGAAATAAAATATAACTATTTGATCCTTTATATGTATGCATATTGTCTCTTTTAGACCTTATATTTATGGGCCTACAGCACAGGGGGAGAGAATGCAAATACTGCAGAATTTCAAACACAATCCCAAAATCAATACCATCTTTATCTCCAAGGTAATGCATGCTGCTTGGTTTGATATTGGACTAAATTTGGTTCAAAGCTCATTTTGAATAATCTGTAAATTATTTTTAATTTGTTTCATATTTATATGTTTTTCATTGTTGGCGACAAGCTAATGTGTCTAACTAAGATTTGGTTATCTACGTTAATATGAGAATATAGTTTGTTTCCTAAAGGGGTGCTTATACATTTACAGGTTGGTGATACATCATTTGATCTGCCAGAAGCCAATGTTCTCATTCAGATTTCATCTCATGGGGGCTCTCGAAGACAGGAGGCTCAGAGGCTGGGTCGAGTCTTAAGAGCCAAAAAAGGTAAATTAAGTCTTGTGTTGCAAGATTCTGTAATTTTAATGGAACACTGAAGCATGAAAGTAATATGTTATTTAGCTGACTAAGCACATACAATTTGCTATTGTCCTGTTTTGTCACTGTCAGCTCAAGGTCACAGGTTATGACAAAACTCAAAAGTAATTATAAAAACTACTTCAATATGGGACCATCTTTCCTTTTCTCTTTCCTGTCTCATCATTCCTCTCAACACTTAATATATTTAGTTTTTTAAAGATACAGTGTAGTAGATCTTTGGTTAAAGAGACTTTGGTTATTCTGATTGAACTTTGATGGCTTTGCCAAAATTCCACCATAATACCACTGTAGTATTATTTTACAATGGGATTAGGTCTTGGAGAAATATTCTTTCATGCCACACTACCCCAAAGGAAACAGAGTGATTGCAGTATTCCATTAGCAGCTTGACCAGCCAAAGTGTAAAGTTAGCAATAATGACATCTGACGTGAGTATGAGGTGTGTTTTTAAGACTAATGCATATAAGCACTTTCTGCCTGACTGTTTGCTAAAGGATTCCCAGGGGTTTTAGTGCAAAGTACTCCTTCCTTTTCTAGACCCAAAACTAAGCCTCTATCAGCAGTTAAATTACAACAAAGGGTAATTGTTGTAAAAACTTACTAGAACTTAAATAATGCATTTTTTGTATTCCACAATTGTCCAAATTAAGAACATTAAAATTATGCTAGCAAACTGTATTGGATAAATTACACCCTTTCTATTCTTTAAAAATGGGCTGCTGAATTTTACATATGAGTGTCTGCTTTATATATAGATACCTGGTTTGCTATCTTGGGGGCTTCCTTTTCCATCTAACTTTTTGTAATTCTAAAGCATTCTTTTAATGTAAGAAAAGTGAGACAATATCTTCTATATCATCTTTTTTTTCAAGGAGGCATCCAGGATTCAGATGGACACCATACATTTTCTTTAAAAAAAGGTTGGAGGGAATGAGAGACTGAAAAATGCTTTGTTTGGGAGTATGTACACTTTACTAGAGAAAGGATAGGATTTTCTGCTCAGGGTGAAGACTGCTGCTCTTCTTCAGAGGGCAAAATTGCTGCAATACATTCTGCAATACATATTAGCTGGATTTGCATTAACAGAAAAAAGAAGCACTTAACTAGAAAATTTCCTGGAAGAAATCATGATTATTCAGCTGAGAAAAGTTTGGGGTTTTCTTTTGCTAATCTATAAATTTAAATTTGGCAGAATATTGTTCTCAGTATACTTAATTATAGGATGCTAGGAAGAAACTTTTGTAGACAAGAGAAAACCAACAAAACTTGGTTTTTCTTGAAAGTTTTGACTTGCTTTGATGTGAGCTAATCTTCCATTGCTATTTTTCCCTTCAGGAATGATTGCAGAG
Organism: Boaedon fuliginosus; assembly: GCA_027560395.1. NCBI lineage: Eukaryota > Metazoa > Chordata > Lepidosauria > Squamata > Lamprophiidae > Boaedon > Boaedon fuliginosus. The sequence continues at coordinate 68,810 of JANHGC010005477.1, read as the reverse complement.
GAATACAATGCCTTTTTTTATTCTTTGGTCTCTCAGGACACTCAAGAAATGGCATATTCTACAAAACGTCAAAGGTTTCTAGTAGATCAGGGCTACAGCTTTAAGGTAATTCTATTATTTGTAATTTGCAGAATTGAGAACACGAAACAGGCTTTAATCTTTAAGTTCTAATGTTCAAATATTTCGTTGTTTAAACTGTGTTCAAACTCCAGACTATGGGCAGAGTTTGAGAGTACTGCAGTTTAAGCAATGCACCACTAGAGGTCCAATATTTTTTATAGTGGCTGAAAAACTGTCCATTTTAAATTTATTATTTTTAAGTGAAACAGCTGTTGCATTGTATTATGTTTCTGCCTATAGGACAAATAGTCCTCAACTTACAACAGTTTTAGTGACTTTAATGAAGTTACAGCAGCACTGAAAAATGTGACTTATAACCGTTTTTCATAGGTACAACCTTTGTAGCAGCCCCATGATCATGTGATCAAAATTCAGATGCTTGACAACTGATTCATGTTTATGACCGTTGCTATGTTCTAAGGTCATATTTTGTGACCTTATCACAAGGAAAGTCAACAGGAAAGCCAGATATATTTATTATTTATTTGTAAAATGTATTGGCCATCTTATCACAGGTATCTCTGGGCGGTTTACAGTTACATATACTATTAAAACATAAAAGGTTAAAATTCCCCAACTTGCACCCCAAGTCTACTGGCAGAGCCACATCTTTTGGCCCTTATGAAAAGATTGGGTTGGGGCTAACCTCACATTGGGGGTGGGGGGGGAGAGGCAAGATGTTCCAGTGGATAGGAGCAACAACAGCAAAGGGCCCCCTCCTAGAACTCGCCAGCCAGAATAATCAGGCTGATGGGACCTGCAGCATGTCTTGTCTACCAGCACAAGTGGTATGGGCTGTCCTAGTGTGGTGAGATGGTCCTTCAAGTAACATGGACCCATGCCATGAAAAGTTTTAAAAGTGATCACCAACACCTTGAATTATACCCCGGAAGCAGACTGGTAACCGATGCAGTTCACAGAACAGTGGTGTCACAGAGGCCATTCTTGGAGTCCCCAAAACTACACGCACTGTCGTACTTTGTACGTAATGTGTCCATGTAGAGCACATTATAATAGTCCAGCCGTGAAATGACTAGGGACTAAATGACTGAAAGCAGGGAATCCTGGTCCAGGAAAGGCCGCAACTGGTGCACAACACGAAGTTGGGCAAAGGCTCTCTTAGCCGTAACTGCCACCTGTTCCTTGAACAGGAGTTGCAAGCCCAGAAGAACCCCAAGTTGTGGATTGGGTCTTTCTGGGGCAGTGCCACCCCATCCAGAATCAAAGATGAGAAAGTCCTGGATCCCGGAGCCCTGCGTACCCAAAGCCATTCGATCTTACCACCGTTCAGTTGAAGCTTGATGTCCTCCATCCAGGCCCCCACAGCCTCCAGGAACCGCGAGAGGATGGCCACAGCATCACTTGGGTTACCAAGAGTGGAAATATAGAGTTGGGTGTCATCAGCACACAGATTCACTTAACAACTGGATTACTAATTTATCAACTGCTGTGATTCACTTAACTGTGGCAAGAAAGGTTGTAAAATGGGGCAAAACTCACTTAAACAAATGTCTCACTTAACAACAGAAATTACTATCTAAAAAGACTTATCTATTTATATACCAAAATGCTTGTACCAAAAGAACTGAGAGATACACCTTACTGGGTTATCATTTTATGTTATAGTTTTGGAATTTTTTAGGAGTTTGATCCAAATGAGAAGGGTTGCATATTTAGATTCCAGTTAGATTCTTAGTATAAACCTATACTGTGTTTTGAAGCACTCATGTCTCTTTTTTAGGTGGTAAGATAATTAAATAAAAAAACGGTCCCTAAACTCCAAAGAGCACTTAGTTTAGTGCATTTTAATGTCTTCACAACAGCTGTTTTTTAGGGCAAATACAAAAAAAAAAATCTTATTAGATGCTAAGATTATATACTCTTGTGGAAAAGTATAAAGTACTCTTGTGGTTTCTATTAGGTCGCAAGGGCCCTATTTATAACTTTGTATCTGGTGAATTACCCAGACAGTTCAAATTTATTTTATGTATAGTTAACTATTATCATACCAAAACCTGGAAGTCTGTACCGTCTTTTCAAACTAACAAATATTAAAAGAAAATGCTCTTTTGAACGATAGCTCACTTCATCAGATGCCACATTATTATTGTCTGTTAAACTAGACACACTCTGATAAAAATTGTATTAAAATAAAAATTGTGAAAAATAGAATCTTTGATTATTTTGTATTTGTAGAATTCTGCTCAAAAATTTGGACTTTATAATACAGTCGGTGAGATCATCAACATATTGAACACTTTTTTATCATTAGTGTTGCCATTATATAATCTGTTTCTAAATTATGATGCTCCTTATTAGGTGCTTATTGAAATATATATTTATTGTGTGAAAACTTTAAATTATAAAACACCTATAGGAAGAAAGAAAGTTTACAGATATTTATTTTATTTATGTATGTTAGAACATGGGCATTTTACAACTCCTTGAATCAATGATCCATTGGCAAAAGGGGATTTTCCTAGAGTAACCCCCTGATATAACATATGCTGTTCTACCTTTTTCAGAATATGATGGCAGTATGTGCAAGAAATGATAATACGCGTTCCCATAAGCAAATAGGAAATGGTCACCATAGGGGTAAATCTTACTTTCACACTTAAATGTACTTGTAGAAAGGCACTTAGATTGTCCATAAATCCATAAAATCTGGGGGTTATGGAGCATGATGTAGTGAAAGTGTAGTGATGTAGCGTAGTCTTTCATTCTTTCCTTCATTTTAATAAAGGAAATAAAACCAAGGAAAAAAATAACAAAATTACTGGTGTGCTGCAGCATTTGAAAAGCTGATAGTATGAACCATCCCCTAGAAGCATATGCAGTATGAGCTAGTTTCCCACTAAAATCTTTTTCAACTTTTAAAATTTCCAAAATAAGGCTCAGTATAGGCACTTTGCCCTTGAGACCAAGCAATGGTAAAGAATATAATTGAATAATGTCTCTTCTTATTTCCAGGTAATTACTAAACTTGCAGGTATGGAAGAGGAAGAACTTATGTTTTCATCCAAAGAAGAGCAGCAGCAGCTCCTCCAAAAAGTTTTACAAGCTTCTGACCTGGATGCTGAGGAAGAGGTGGTTGCAGGAGAATATGGCTCAAAGTCATCTCAGGCAAGTAGTTATAGTATTATGTCAAGAGCCCAGAGTAGGTTTTGTAAGTTAAATCACATAATGAAGAACATTTTCTATAACAGGAAAATGAGATATAGTGCTCCAGTAATCTTTTTACAATTTTATATTTATCATTCAAGGGAATATTCTGGCTTATAGCCTAGGACTTTTCCCTGTCTGCTATGATGGTGTTAATTCCCATGGTCCTTCAGGTTTTCTGACAATGTACCCAACACCACTGTACAGGTGATCCTCAACTTACGACAGCCTTGGAATGAGTACTTTACAACCCATGAAGCACTTCTGGACATTGTAAAATGTCTCCTTGACCTCCAGGTGGTTATATGACTGTATTTCAGGTGCTTGACCACTGACTCACATTTACAACTGGTTGCCAAGTGCTCCACAATCATATGAATGGTACTTGCAGCCTTCCCTGCCTGCTTCCCCAGTAAGCCAGTGGTGGAAGCCATCAGGGAAGGTTACAAGCAGAGGCATTAGAGTGGAGCTGAAATAATCCCATGGGCTTCAGGAAAGAAGCTAAAATCTTCAGAATTTCAGTTCTATTTCTGTAGCTCATTAAGGATTTCCCCTGTGCATGGAGGGAAGGGAAAAATCCTTTGGCAGGCTGCAGGAACATTTGAAAATGAGAGGATTACCTGCCTCAACTCAGTGCAGAACTGGGAGCTGGGAGCTTGCAACCTGGAGTGTCAGGATTGCAGTTCGTGAACAAAGCAATCACATGGGCAATTGCTTAACCACCTCATTCAATGACTGAAGGCTATGGTTAGTGTTTCTTTTAAAATCCAACTTCTGCTTTGTAGCACCATAGCTTGTAAGATTCTGATCTTTGTTGGTATAGATACATCACAGAATCTGAATATCTTTTCCAAATGCTAGTCTATGACATATTTCTTGACTGTTCTTTGCTGTTGATTGAGTCTAAATGACAAAAGCTGTCTGCCATTTCAACTTCTTTTGTCAGTTGTTGTATCTGATGGCATTAGTTTGGTTTCCTTAATCTTAGTACCATTTTTTATTGTACTCCTTAATTATCACTACCACAACTTGTAGAGTCTTCCTTTTTCAGTTATCAGAATAGTGTCATTAGCATAGCACACCAAGAAACATCATAGTTATAGATGTTTCTTTCTCCAAATATGTTGTTTTACACATTGCAATTTATGGAAGCTCTTCCAGTTAATAGGAGAATGTAAACAGGTACACTTGGGGGACAGCATTGAGTAGAAATGCTGCCAGCCTGTATCACTAATTATTTAAAATTCAACTTAATTTCATTTTTGTAACCTGAATTGTTTCATAATTATTCTAGTCTAGACCATACAAAAGTTTTCTCTTGAAGTCTTCCAAAACAACATGGAAAGCAGCATACTAAGAAAAAATGTGTAGAATTCCCTTCTTTCAGCTTCTGTTTATCACTAGTCCCCTTTTGCACAAAAACTTTTCCATTTCATAAATTAAATTTTGTTCTCTATACCAATTTGGTTGTTTAGGAATATATTTTATTCCTAAAATGATTTCTAAAGTGATTTATCCTAGCTGTCCATGCTCCAATCACATTTTATCTGTGACTTTCATGCAAAAGTACTAAGGTGTGAGCAGCTGTTTAAATGTCCTTGTAACTGGAATTTTTGCATGAAAAAGGCTGTAGTCTTATTTATAAAGAAGGTATGCTGTCCTTTAAAATGTCACTTAAAATGATTCTAAATATCTTTTTATATGTCTTTTAATTATTTTTATATGTATTTTAATTTTTGTTTGGTAGAAGCCCAAAGTTAGTTGAGTTGGTTGAAATATAAATGTATATAAATAAATGCTTTAAATAAGTAAATAAAATTAAATTTTTATGTTCTTCTTTTCTAGATATCCCGACATTATGGCACAATGAGTTCCATGTCTGGAGCAGATGATACAGTTTACATGGAATATCAAACCTCACGAAGCAAGGCATCTTCAAATAAACATATTCATCCACTTTTTAAACGCTTTAGGAAATAAGGAAAATGCATTATATCTCTTCCTAGAAAAAGAAATGTTAAAATTGCATATTATTTCATAATTAAGGAAATGGAATAAGCAATTTGCTCACAATTGAAGATAATCATTTCAGTATTCTATATTCTGGGAACACTATTAACTTTATTTTTATTTAACAGCTTCAGAGATTCTTAAGAATATTTGTCAATGTGTTTTATATTTATATTTGTAGTAAGATAATAAGTATGCAAATACTTGAAAGCACTGAATAAAAATACTCTATATTAAAAGACTCTCATCCCCCTATCCCTGATTTTATTCTGGTGTCTTAAATTATACTATATAGTGGTTTAGCCTGGCTGGTTGGGGCTGGGAGGTAGGAAAAGTATAAAGCTGAGAAAATGTTATTGGAAAGAGTTTTTGGAAAGACTAGTGATGAAAAAAGGTAGAAATATTTAACCATAAGCAAACTTCTGCTAAGGATACTTGACTGTTATTCTTCATCCTTCAGAAAAATTTCAGATACTTGTACTAGGATTAAGGTTCAGTCTCACTATTTGTTATACTGCAGTAATAGGTAAAAATTATACAGTGCACTACACACTATACATGCTGTACAGATTTTAGCATTCCAACTTGCTTTAAAAATTTAAGTTAATCACTGCATAACTCCCATGATCTCATATTAAAAATGTGTGCTTCCTTTTCTTAATTAGAGTATGTCAAAAGACAAGATGTCATTTTGACATGACTGCTGAGTTCATTCGACATATTCTCCCTAGGTGGTGTTTGATAAATATGTATACAACAGAACTA